>JAQZBX010018240.1:0-34821 GCA_029593785.1 Cabassous unicinctus | reverse complement strand
ATGTCCAGTGGCCACTGTCTCTACCTCACTGTTACAATTTCTTCCATTGCTTGAATCACAGTATGTCTACAACAGAACACCACCAATTCCACTCTAGTCCACAGCTCCTCCCCCCATCCTGAGTGGACTTGGAAGGTGATGTCCACTCCACCTCCAAGTGAGAGAGGGCTTATATTCCATGGATATAGTGGATGGGATTGGTGTGGATTTTAATTGTTTGTTGGTGTCTTGGCATCTGGCTTACTAGAGTATTTATTCTGGGTGCAGTTTTTCTCTTTTGTTTAGGGCTTCCTGCCCTTTCTCCCTTGCTGGTTGTGTAATAGGAGTCAAGGATGTAGTTGGTCCTATAAGCTCTGGAGGCGCAAACAACCCTCATTGCTCCAAGGACCGATGAAGCTTCTCCCAATTTTCTTCTTTGCCAGGGGTAGAGACAGAGCCACAGCTGTGTGGAATAATCCAACTAATGCAGGCCTAGACTGTAGTTGCTCAGAGAGACTGATGAAGCCCCTTTCTTCCCTGCTGGGGGAGGGATGGAGCTGCAGGTGTGGGTAGCAGTCTCTGCAGTGCAGGTCCAAGATGACCACAGTTGCCCGGGTAGAGTTCCGATTATTCAGTCTGTGCCAGCTAAATGTATCTGAAGTTACCTGGATAGGCTGGTGCAGGGCCTGTCAGCTTCCTCCCTGCTAGAGGTGGGGCTGAAGCCTAGTCTAGGGCTGCAGTCCAATCTGGGTGAAAGAAACCAGTCTCTACCATCACTGTGATTTTTCAGTCAGCCTGGCTTCCCCTCATGCTGGGGATGGAGTAAAAATGGCAGCTACCAGCCTCTTTCTTACTTGGACAGGCTCAAACTAGCTGTTCTTAGGGTTATACTTTAGCCAGCTTAATTTACTAATCAGTAGCTGAAATCGGTGGCCAACTGTCTCTTCCTCCCCTGTTTTGAGAAATGGAGTTTCCAATTCCTGCCACAGAATAGCTCCTGGGGTGGCTTGCGCTGCCAAAGTAGGATGATCACAGGCCTCCTCAGTGTGGCCTGTAATTTCCCAGAGAGGCTGCAGCAGCTCCCCCTAGCTTCCTCCCTGCCAGAGATGGTCCTGGGGCTTAGGCTAGAGCAGCAATCTCATCTAGATGGAAAAAAAAAAAACAGTCCCTACCAGCACTGTGATTTTCAGTCAACCCCGCTTCCCTCATGTCAGGTGCGGAGTTAAGATGGCAGCCACCAGCCTCTTTCTTACTTGGGCAGGTTCAAACTTCAGCTGTTCTTAGGATTATACTTTAGCCCGCCGAATTTACTAATCAGTAGCTTAAGTTGGTGCCCAGCCGTCTCTTCCTCCTCTGTTTTGGGAAGTGGAACTTTCAATTCCAGTCGCGGAACAGCTCCTTAGGTGGCTTGTGCCTCCAGTGGAGGGTGGGCACCAGCCTCCCTGGTGTGGAGTGCTGTACTTACGAATCTTCCATTCTTTCAAGGATGTTGCAGGATGAACAGCATTTTAAGAATCATTATGATTCTTAAACAAGTGCTCTAGATAGCTCTGGGTGATCACCAGCTGCCACAAAGTAGGAGCTGATTCTAGGAGCTCTTTACTCTGCTGCCATCCTGCTGGTTGTTGAGACAATTATTTTTTAAAAAGTAAAATATTTGTCTAAATTTCATTTGTACATCACAGAACTGGAATTAGATGCCCCAATCTATCTAACTCAGCAACCAGTATTTGTAGGGTTTTAGGTGGTAAACCACAAAAACCAATTCTGGCTAAATAAACAGAAAATAAGTTATTGGAAGGATATAAGGTAACTTGCAGCATCCATAGGAAGGCAATAGAACCAGACTCAGCATATATGCTTGAACCCAGGAACACTAGGCTGCTGAAAAGTGAGCCAAGATCAGGTCTTTGGTTCTAAAACACCACCACTGGACACTCATCACCACCACAGCTGGCACCAGTGCATCTGGACACTTACCAGCTCACCATTTGGATTCTCAACTGTGCCACGTGAATATTCTGTCTTTCTCTGTACCTTTGCTTTCTCTGAAAATTCAAAGTCCCAGGTATGAGTACCTAGTTGACTGAGATCAACAAGATCAACAAGATCTCAGAAAAAGAGGGGAAGAAGATAAGTATCCCCATTCTTCAACCTTTAATTTCTTTACGTGGGTGACAGAGATTTGCATGCTACTAATTATGGCATTTGCCCCCAAATAGAAATTGTTGAACTAATGGTATTCTTTGCATCCTAAATAATGCGGTAACATTTGGTTATTGAGACGTGAATTTCCTTTATACTCTTCTGCATTATATAACATTGTCCCAATCATTTATTTTTATTTTTATTTTTTATTTTAAAGAAGCTTTAGAGTACATAAATGTTACAACAAAAATATAGGGGATTCCCAAATACCCTACCCTCTCCCACTCCCACACTTTCCCACATTAACATCCCTCATTAGTGTAGTACATTTGTTACTATTGATGAACACATATTGAAGCATTGCTACTAACCATGGACTATAGTTTACCTTATAGTTTGCACTTTGCCCTCACAACTATATAGGTTTTGTTAAAATGTATAATGGCTTGTAGTAATGCATATAAATATGCTAGTAGACCCCTTTGTAAGAACTTGTTTTATTACAAACTTTTGTACTGAAATAAGTTGGAACACAAAGTAGGGAGGAGCTGGTAAAGGATACAAGCCAGTTCACAAATGGCTACTTAATTCTAACTCAATGATTATTGTAACAGTTTTTATGTATTTGAAACTTCATAATTACTAAGCCCCTTTCCATATATTATTTTAGCTCAGAGATTCTCAATAATTTTATTTTGTCTCAGACATCTTTACATTCCTAAAATTAATTGAGGACCCCAAATATATTTTTAAATATGCTTTGTATTTATCTATATTAACTCTATTTGAAATTTAAACTTATATATTTAAGGATATTTATTATTTCATTTAAAAATAACAATAATAAACTCATTGTCTATTTTTTCTTTGTCTATTAAATATAACATATTTTTTGAAAAATTTGTGTATTTGTCCAAAACAAAAGTAATTGATAAGAAGAATGGCATTTTTAAAAATATTTTGGGACAAGCTCTTTAATATCTGACTTAATAGAAGACACTATTCTAGATTTTCATATCTGCCTCTGCATTTAATCTATTGTAGTATTATGTTGTAGTACACGTTTGTAGTATCATGTATCAGATGATTTCTCAGTAATAAGAATGAAAAAAGCAAATAGCATCTTATTATTATCATTATGAATATAATTTTGACCTGAAGGACCTCAAAATAAAGAGTGTTGGAAACTGCCTGTAGTCCCCAGACCACACTTTGAAAGTTGTTGATTTTGCTGTACAATTATGCTATGAGGATTATATGAATTATTATTCTCAGTTCTTAGAATGAAATCATAATGATTCTTAAAATGCTGTGCATTTGTATACTCATTTCATTTTCAAATACATTTTATATATGTATTTGTTTTAAGCTTTATGATAACACTCTTAACTAGATAAGAAATTGTCTTATCCCCATTATGCAGATGAGGAAAATGAGGATTGGATAACCGTTTTAGTTTGCTAGACTGCTGAAAGCAGATACCATAAATGGGTTGGCTTTAACCATGGGTATTTATTAGCTTACAAACTTACAGTTTTGAGGCCATGAGAATGTCCAAATCAAGGCATCATTAAGGTGATGCTTTCTACCTGAAGATTGGCTGCTGGTGATCCTGGACTCCTCTGCCACATGGCACATGGCAGTATCTGCTGTCTCTTCCTTCTCTTCCAGGTTTTGTTGTTTTTGTCTTCTTGCTTCTGTGGCTTTCTCTTTGTGTATTCATCCCATTTACAAAGTATTCCAATAAGAAGATTGTATTAGTCAGCCAAAGGGGTGCTGATGCAAAATACCAGAAATCTGTTGGCTTTTATAAAGGGTATTTATTTGGAGTAGAAGCTTACAGTTATCAGGCCATAAAGCACAAGTTAGTTCCCTCACCAAAGTCTGTTGCCACGTGTTGGAGCAAGATGGCTGCCAATGTCTGCCAAGAGTTCAGGTTTCCTTGATTGCTCCCTTCTCAGGGCTTGTTTCTCTCCAGGCTCAGCTGCCCTGGTCTTTCCACAAGGCCAGCTGCAGACTATCGGGAGACTGGCTTTGTCTCTCTCCCCAGGGCTGGATTCTCTCAGGGTGCAGCAGCTCTGCTCCTTGTGTGCTTACTTCCCAGGCTCCAGCTCAAAAACTCCAACCTCCCTTCTCTGTAGTACGGTTTCTCTGTGAGTCCCCACCCACCAAAGGGGTGGGAATGCAACATCCTACTGATGTGGCCCAATCGAAGCCTTAATCATTATTTAATCAAGTAAAAGTAAAACCTCAGACAGATCAGTTTACAAACATAATCCATTATCTATTTTTGGAATTCATAGACAATATCAAACTGCTACAAAGATTAAGACCCACGCTGGGCCATGCCTTAACAGAAGTCACCTCATGAAAGCCTACTTACAGTAGGTCGCAGGAATGGATTTTTTGATGTACATCCAATTCCAAAGCACCACAATAAGTTAAATACTTGGCCAATATTAGCTGTTAGGGATCAGAACACAGGGCTGTTGGCTTCTGATTTAGGATTGGTAGTTCTAAAACCACCAATGTTATTTCAAATATGTAAAAGTGAAATTATTAACTGATTTTATAGGAAAATGTAAGTTTCAATGTATTTCAGGTTCCATGTTGGGATACTGGTAATAGGAAAGTGGTGATGATGGCTATTTCAAGGAATGAATCTTGGAACTAGGATACAGAAGAGAAAAGCTGGTGTTTGTTGGTGGTTTAGGGCTGCACTTATAAGGAATTTGTTAATTCTTTTTCCTGAATGAAGATATAGCACCTTCACCTGCCTGGTGGGAACAAAGCAGCCTAGACTTTGGAAGTGTCTAGACTCGATGGAATCCTCTGACGTTCTCTAAAATCAGTTCCTCTACATTAACCGTTTATAAATTGAGAAGTGGCAGAATTTTCTCATGCAGAGAAAATGTATGTTTCATGAGCCAGTGGCTGCCTCTCATTTACCACTGGATTGCCAGGGCCTGGATCTCATACCAGAGAATCGATAGATATTTGCTTTATAAATGAATGAATGATACACTAATGATCCATCCATTTTCTTCTACAGAAAGAGAGTAAATGTGATTTAACCTCTCTAGCTAACCCAACTGCTGAGTATAAAATTTGTCAATTAGAGGGCTGTTTGAACCTGCTGTGAGCTAAGCCACACCTCCCTTTTACTCTGAAAGGCTTCACAAAAGGTGGTGACCCTGGATAATTAACAATTCTGTTGACACCTAATTGGTTTCAAGTGGTTTGCATACACCTAGAGAGTGAATAGGCTACACTTTTCCTTTCAGTTTAAAATACGGGTTTTACTCACATTATGAATTAACAGGATAAAAGTGAAAATGAATAAAGATTAGAGTGACACTGTCCTCCTTACAGTCTATCCCGCAACTCTTAGGAATATGATTTCAACTGTCAACAGGTGGCAAATGGACTTCAGCATTTGAAACTCTGGATTGATTATTTTACAAGCACTTTGGGGTGTGTGTGTGTGTGTGTGTATGTGTGCATGAGCACAAGTGCATACATGAGATACACCTATTGTTAATGTTCCCTCTCAGTTGATAAACTATACTACTAGGGACAGTGTATCTCTCTTGTTCTTATAAATATTGCAGAGGCTAACAAGAATGAACAAATAAAAAAATAATGAGCAATTTTCCATGTACAGAAAAAAATCATTTTGACCTTCGAGAAGGAAAGTTCTACTGGAATTGAGACCGTTTTCCTATGAAATGCTGTTAGAAGAGTGAATTTATCCCATGGAAGAAGAGTTTGTGAGAGTTATCCTATGAAAATAAAACAAAAAAGTCTTAGGAGAATTATTCTTAGGAACTGACATATCTTATTGAATTGTCTCCACTTATTACAATTGAAAAACAGGATTTGTATTTGTGAAATGTTTTGATTGTCATCCAAAATATTTCTAGTTATCCCATTAACTCAAAGAATGTTGGTTCCAGAAGGGGCAAATTGAACTCACCTAGACTGACACATAATTACACATAGTAGCGTCTTGAGAGTGTAGCCCTGGTGCTAGACTGCTTGGTCCCAGTCCTAGCTCTTGCAAAAACTAGCCTTGGATCTAGGATATTTTATTTAAACTTTCCAGTGCCAAAGGTCCCTAATAGGTAAAATAGGGTAATAGTAGTGTCCAATGCATTGTTTAGAGGATCAAATAATTTAATGGATATAAAAAGGGTGATTTATGGTGGGAATTCAATTCATGATAGGCATTGTTATTATTTAAACAAAAGGATGCCGAGGCCAACAGAAATGACGAACTTTGTTTCTACTGATTTAGTGGCAAAGGCAGATTCAGACGAGGTTCTTCTAATACTTTTGACAGAAATATCCCATTACTCCTGGCCACAAGCACCAGAAACAAATAACTTTACTGTTTAAAAGTCAAGATAGAAGGATTTTCCCCAAGATTAAAGCATTCTTTTTACCTATCCTATTCTTTCTCCCTTATCTGCTTTTTCTCTTATATGCGTATTCTTTTTGAATTACCTTCATTTGGGAAGACACACACATGCACACACAATACAATCTTGAAAGAAAAATAATCATAAATCCATTTGATAAATATTTATCACTCCTTGAATCCAAATTAGGTAATCTAAATCTTTTGGTATTGACAACTGAAGCAAAATGAAAAGAACTTTTTTGTTATGAGGGACAAAATAGAATGTTTAGTCCTGTTTCTTCTAGATAATGATTCCCTATTTCTTCATTTTCATAAACCCCACAAAAGTCAGACTGAGTTCATAAACAGTTTGGTCAATAATAATTATGTTTTTGATCATCTATATCTATAAATTTTTGATAATCATCTATGGCTTTCAGTGTCAGGGAAAAATAGAACTATTCTACCCAAAAGTATGTATAATGTCTTTTTCTAGTAGAATGAGAAAGATCAAAACTAATACTTTTGATGTGCCAAGAATTTGATACATGCCACCTCATTTTATCTTCAGAGCACTACTATGAATTACCAGTAATAATAGATACCATTTTGTGAAAATGTGCTATATACTTGGACCATGTACTTAACGCCTATAACAATGAATGCTCAGAACAACACTACAAAGAAGATGCTGCTGTCATTGCCATTTTATAGAAAAGGAATCAAGACTCAGAGAAGTTACACACTCAGCCCACAGTCATATAGTGGGAGAGCAAGCAGTGGAACTTCTATTTAAATCCAAGTTTGTCTAATGGTAAATTGCATACTAGTTTGCATACTCTGCCTCTGTAGCTCATAGTACCCAGCACCCAGCACAATGCATGATTTGTACTAGAAAGACAATACATGTATGTAGAATAAGTGATTGTAAAAAGAACAGAGGGTTTGGTGTCAGAGAATATCGGTTAAAAATCCCTGCTTTGGTCCTTTCTCCTTATGGACATCAAATGTTGTTCTTATCACTTTTGTAACCTGGTTTTCTGGCCTTTAAAATGAGCTTATTAATGTATTATGCTGTCACGATTAAAGTAGATTTAAAGTGCTTAGCTCAGTGCCTTATATTCTATAATAGATACTCAATGGTAGTTTTCATTATATGTTTATTAGATATAAATGTTGAATGCATTGAATATATTTTATACATTACCACAATGTTATAAAGAGGTTTGTAAAACTGACTGGTAGAAACGTCCTATTGTTTTCATTTTATTGTATATTAACCTTAAGTTTTTATTTTCAAATTTCGTCATCATTCTATACATAAATGTCTTTTATTTTTGTCAAATGCTTTTTCTTTTTTAAAAAAATGTTTTTATTTTTTAAAAGCTACTTAGATTACATAAATGCTACACAAAAGTATAGGGATTCCCATATACCCCACTTCCCACTCCTCCCACAACCTCCCACATAAACATCCTTCATTAGTGTGGCACATTTATTGCAATTGATAAACACATCCTGGGGCTTTACCATTAAGCATGCACCATAGTTCACATTGTAGTCTACACTCTTTCCCACACTGTTCTGCATGTTATGTGATGATATAAAATGGCCTATATCTGTCATTGCAATGTTACTCAGGACAATTCCCAAGTCCCGAAAAAGCCCCTGTATTTCCCTCTCCCTACCCCCAGAGCCTCCAGTGGTAGAGCATTTGACTGCATAAATGTCTTTTTATCGTGATTCAGTCAAATTTAGATTTGGGCTTGCTAATCTAAATTTTAAGAAAAGCAGGGTCACAGCTAGTTCTACCAAAGCATTACCAAATATATCAAGCACAAAAAAAATGTATTTTAATAGCCTTTTTTATGCAAAGAGAATATGAGGTTATATAAAAATGTTTTGGGAAAAAATATATTTATATTATTTAGAAATATATATAATAAATATATATTAACTGTAATTATAAATTAGAAGTTAGATTTGTATATGCTAAGTATTGATGATGAAAATGTTTCTTAGGAATAATTTGCCCATGTGACAGTTTGAAATTTTGTGAATCCCAAAAGAGATCATGTTCTTTGAATTAATCCATTCTTGTGGGTGTGGGACCCTTTTGATTGCATTAGATTCAGTTAAGGGACCTTTTGATTAGATCATCTTTTGATTAGATTGCTTTAGGGCCTTTGATAGGACTATCAGTGAGGTGTGAGCCAGGTTAGGTCTCCACCCTCTTGCTGGAGTTTTATATAAACTGAAAACCGAAAGCAGAAACAAGCAGAGGAAAACAGCCACCATTTTTACCCTGCTATTGAGAAAGAGGACTCCAGAATCTCCTACATCTGCAGAAAAACAGAAAACCCTAGAGGCTGAGAGAGAAGCTGGAGACTGGAATCAATGGAGAAGCTGAAGAAACCGAACCCTGCCATGTGTGTGATCACCCACAGCTGAGCTCAGGGAGAATGTGAGCTTGGAGGAGAAGGCAGAGAGAGAATGGCAGAGCCACCATTTTGCCTTGCCAATGGCAGGAGTACAGGATCTCACAGCCTTGGTGAGACAGTATCTCTGAGGATGCCTTGATTTGAACATTTTCACAGCCTCAGATCTGTAAGCTTTTACCTTAAATAACCCCCCTTTAAAAAGCCAACCCATTTCTGGTGTTTTGCTCCCAGCAGTTTTAGCAAACTATAACAGCCTATTTTTTACTGTGTTCAATAATCACTTATTTTCTTGGTTCATCCTTATTAATGATATTAAATTACTAACAGCTTGCAAAGTATATGGTATAATTACTATATATTTCTTCTCTCATTTGACTATATGTTCATTATTGATATAGCCAGCTAAGAATGATTATTGCATACCTTAAATATTTATTAACATGAATGTTGATCTTGTGTTGAGGCTGTTTAAAGTGAAAAATACTGTTGAAACACCTAGCTGCAAGATGGCTATCCCCGGGTAGATAAGTATTTAAAATTATTTCTGATAGAAATCTCTTTTATACAAACATCTTCTTATTCATTCTCATACCAGAATTATTTTCCCTTTATCCCTCTAGCAATTCTAGCAAATGTTCTATGCACCTACATTCACTTCTTACTATTTCCTCTTTCTCATTAGTGAGCAGTTCTCAGTACATCACAGTACATGGAATATTTTGTACTGAGTGGATCTTGTTACCAAGTCCTCTGAGGATTTTTTGACATTCAAAATGATGTTCTACTACAACAGTGAAATCTTTTTCTTTATGTCAAATTCCCAGTATATAAATTACAGTTTTAAAAATGAGGTCTCCAACATGTTAGGGCTCCATTCTCTACAGACATTTTATAACATTTAAAAGAGCTTTTAGGATACAGTGTACATTCTGATACATATTTTCTTTCAGAAAATAAGCTTAGGGAAAAATAATTTTATTTAATTGATATGATGTTTGATATTTTGAAAAGTCTTTACTGTAATTAAACACTTTTCCCCATGTTAAATATAACCTTTATTCTGTTATTTGTACATTCATTCAGTTGATTCATTTGCCCAAGGTTGTGTGATGGCATTAAAAAATAATTCCCTCCCCTACACCACAGCATTATTTTCCTAGTCTATGGAGACATCAAAAACTTTCACGGCTCTATTAACATAGCTCTTGAAATCCCTCTGCAAATGTTTCCATAATTGATCTTAATTAATGAGAAAATTATTTTGAAACTCCTAGAATTTTTATCAGATTTAATTAAAATCCTTTTAAGTAAAT
Source organism: Cabassous unicinctus (assembly GCA_029593785.1). NCBI lineage: Eukaryota > Metazoa > Chordata > Mammalia > Cingulata > Chlamyphoridae > Cabassous > Cabassous unicinctus. The sequence continues at coordinate 24,538 of JAQZBX010018240.1, read as the reverse complement.
CCTTTTGTATGACTGTACCTTCTCATTCATCCCACTTCTGCCAGACTTTTCAGGTACAGGTATTTCCTCCATTTAAGCTGGCAGTTTATAGAAAGATGGGCACAAAATGAAAACACAAACCTGCCAAAAACAAGTAAAGAACAGAATAGCTGAGCTATTTCTATGAATAAAGTCAGTAAAATTTGAATTAAAGTCAGAGATGTGTACTTCTGAGTATTTTATTGTTTTAGTTGTTGCTGTTATGAATTTTACTTTGCAAAACTGATGCAGCAGGTGAATTCTCAAATTTAGCAATGATTGATGGAAGATTTCAAAAATACAGTTTTACCTCTTTTCACTCAATTTTATTCTACAATATCTTGGGACCAGATAAGTTACACAGTTATTTTCTTCAGTACTTTTGCCTATTTTTTCTTTTTTTGTCTATTTTGCATTTTTACTACTTACATTTTAGATACCAGGTGGATGCTGTAGGCATATATGTTCTATCAAGATTTTTAAAACTTTTTTTTTTGAGGTACCAGGGGCCGGAGATTGAACCTGGGACCTCATATGTGGGAAGCTGGCACTCAACCACTGAACCACATTGGCATCCCAGAGTTGGTTTTTTCATATATTTTGCTTGTTGTTTTTTGTTTTGTTTATTCAGGAGGCACTGGGAACCAAACCCAGGATTGCAAATGTGGGAGATGGGCGCTCAACTGCTGAGTCACATCTGCTCCCCAAAACATATTTTTATTAGAGAAGCTGTGAACTTACAAAACAATCATGTACATGTGTGGAATTCCCATACAACACCCCTCCACCAACACACTACATTGTTGTGGAACATTTGTTCAGATTATTATTATCAGCAGACCATTTCCACTAACTATGGGCTATAGCGTACTTTTGTTATATTTTTTCCATACTCCATTATTATTAACATAGTACATCTTTGGCATTGATGCAAGAATATTACAGTATTGCTGTTAACTATAATCCATAGGTTACATTTACTGTATTTTTCTCATGCTTACCACATTCTTACCACCTTGCAATAGTGATATACATTTGTTGTAGTTCATAGAAAGACCTTCTTGTATTTGTACTATTGACTACAATTCTCATCCACCTCTGGGTTCACTATATTATTCACTCCCTAGATTATTCTCTAGATTTCTTTCAATTGACATTTACATCCCTAGACTACCCTTTTCAGCCACAATCCCATCATAAACCAGCTGACTTAGTACTATTATACAGACTCAATGCAATCCTGAAAAAAATTCCACCAGCAATTTTTAAAGAAATGGAAAACACAATTATCAAATTTATTTGGAATAGTAAGGGGCCCCAAATAGTCAGAAACATCTTAGAAAGGAAGAACAAAATCAGAGAACTCTCACATCTGGATTTTAAATCATATTATCCAGCTACAGTGCTAAAAACAGCATAGTACTGGCATAAAGATAGACACATAGACCAATAGACCCTAAATATAAAAGCAAGAACCACAAAGCTCCTAGAAGAAAATGTAGGGAAACATCTTTAAAAATTGGTGGTAGGTGGTGGACACTTATCAATATATTTTTGAGTTTTTCTAAAAAGATGAGGCATGAGGTAGATAAACTCTGAATTTTTCTTGAATCTCTCACTAACAAACACAGAGTTTTGTAAGGATATTCTCAGCACTGTCATTTAAAAAAAATATTTTAGGGACATGCACAAGATAAGATCTATCAGGGAGGTTATACGATGTACTACGATCATTTGAGGTGAGTTGTTTTTTTAATAATATTTAGCCATTCACCCTTTCAATCACCTTTTTAAATGATGGATTAAACTTTACTGATACAGCAGTTTTAGATTCTGTGATGCTCAGTGCAGTAAGAGAGTTCATACAATATTATTATCAGGAATAGTTTACTCTATAGAATTAAGTTATAAATATGGGCCCAGAGAAACACATGACATTTTATTCTTCCAAATTTATTCCAAATCCTATGAAAAGGAAAAGGTTAAATGGCCTCCAGTATAGGAAAAATGATAGTAATAATCTGCACACAATAATCTTAGCAGTCATTTTTAAGGTCTCCTGACTATGCAGATAAGATTGATCACCTTTGACACCCAAGATCATCTCTTCTTCTAACTATCCTGAATCTTAGATTCTGGCTCCATTTTACCAGACTTTGGTTAGATATATTGTGTTCTCAAGACGATATTTGGGTAATGGTGAAGAAATGGATTAAAAAAATAATTTTATTTGGCTGAGAAACTCCCCCATTCCCTCTAACAAGAATCAAACACTTGTACGCAGAACTAAAATAAGTTGAGTTTCTCCATATATTTTTAGTAAAGTACAGAAATCCCATTTACTTGTTATATTTACTTATGCATATATATAATTCTTTCAACTCATATTAAAAATTTCACACTCAGAGCAGAGTCATCCACTATTTAAACTCTGTGGTTGCCACAAATCTTCCTTTCCAGGCCTCCTTCCATTTTCCAGGCTACAGCCTTGCAGGATGGTGCCACCAGATAATTAGTTTCCATTTCCTCATCCTTGGGGGCATTATCATATTTACAACATAAAATTGCTCTGAAGATTACACTAGACCATTGCAATGCCTGTCCTATCATACAATGCAGTAAATGATAGAATCTTATCCCTTTTCTTCTGCTTCATTTTGAAGCCAAATCCTATCTTTTTAAATTAAAAATATGTGAAGGAGAGAAATTCTTCTCATGCCCTAAGAATGCCATTCTTTACCTACAAGAATAAAACATTGAGATACTGTGGAGATGTATAGTAGCTTTCAAATAGGGGGTATTCCAACACGTCTTAGAGAGGCAGAATATTAACTTTTGGCAATGTTACCAATTATTTATATTAGAATAACCATAAATAGCAACTGTCATTCAGAATGTGACTAAAATTATGCTTCATGCATTGTCAATTCTGACATGTGTGCTATAGTAGCACAGCTTGTGCTATTTTTGCATTTTCCAAAAATAAACTTCTCTGAGAGTTGCATTTTAATGATATTTTAAAACTTTATTTCTGATTCTGATGAAACTAGATATTGCATTACTGCAGGAGTGGTATTATTAGTAAAGCTGAAAATCAAATCCAAATTCTGGTAAATCTGCTATATCAGTGCCAGTAATAAGGTGTCTTGATTTAACTCAAGACCAAAAAATGTATAAGAAAAATCAGGAATAGTTTTTTTGTGTGTTTTTTTTTTTTTTTTTTGCCTAGAATGGTATCAAGGTGACTAGCTATTATTATTAAATTGAGGACAGATAAATCATGTGTGTAAAATGAAGATGTGGACTCATTCCAATTCCTCTGAGAAAGGCCATGTAATTGGCATCAATTAGTTCTCTTGCTGGCAGTTTTAGTAAACCATCTGAAATTTGATAAACAGAGACTGAGATGCATTCTCAATGAAACACAGTCATCTTGGACATTGATGAGAGCCGATTAGCAAATTGGCAGTTGATGTTCATCCTCTCTGTTCAAATATTGACTAAGTCAACTTAATGCTGTTTTCTACCCTTTATCAGCATAAGGCTTGATTTTTTCCCCTTTGTTTTAGTCAGCCAAAAGGGTGCTGGTGCAAAGTACCAGAAATCCGTTGGTTTTTTATAAAGGATATTTGTTTGGGGTAGAAGCTTACAGTTATCAGGATCTAAAGAGTCCAACTCAAGATACCATAAGATGTGCTTTCTCACCCAAAGTCTGTTGCCACGTGTTGATGCATGATAGCAGGCGACATCTGTGAGGGTTCAGCCTTCCTCCTTCCTCTTAAGGCTTCATGATCCCAGCCTCTTCCGTTCTCAGCTGTAGGCTGGCATAAGGTTCATTTCTCTCCCTGGGGCTCGTTTTCTTCCCAAGATCAGCTGCTCTGGTCTCTTTACAAGGTCAGCTGTAGACTATCAGGCTTGTCTCTCTTCCCTGGGCAGTGTCTATGGAGCACTCTCTCTTTCTGTGTATTTGCTTCTGTGCATTCTTTGACTGAGCATCCATTTATATAGCCTACCAAGGGGTGTGAGGACTCAACCCTGCACACCCTAATCTTAACATAATTTAATCAAAGGCATCTCAGATGAATCTAATATAATCAAAAGGTTAGCACGCCTAGAGAAAGAGACCAGTTTACAAACATAATCAATATCTCTTTTTTGGAATTCATAAATAATATCAAACTGCTACACCCTTCAAAAATAAAATTCTCCTAAATAAATATTTTTATGATGGTTTTACTTTGCCACCTTTGTATATACAATGACATTAATGCATTTTTTACAAAGAAATGATGAAACACCAGGGTACCACTTGCTGCACTGAAGTTATATACATTTTAAAAACTTATTATGTTTAGCGATTGATACATTATCTCAAAGGCTTACTTTAGCTATGGGGAGCAGTGCTATTCAATGAGAGATTTTAAGCAGAGTTTTCATATTAAGTTTGCAACTCTGTAAAAGAGGAGACTGTGATTATTAGTACCTAGTTAAGCTTTGCAGTAAAATGAGTTGCCAACCCTAAGAGAAATGAAAGAAAATACAAGTTAGTGATTTGTTTTTAAAATTATCTTCCATGTTTTTAACCTTACAACCCACCAAGTCTCTGTTTTCACTACCATGGACAGTGACTAAGGGCCTTGATTTAGCCCTAAGGATCAATACATGTACATTTTATCAGTTTTAAAAGGATCATAATAATGCAGGATGAATCTATAGTAAAAATATCAGATAAAGCAATAAGACAGCTCATTTGTCATGTTTTGTCATTTTGTAATATTGACTAGAGATTTTAACTTTTTTCCCCATTGTCCATTAAACAAGTCCCTTTTAATAAGTATATTAACTTTTGATTTGGCACTTGTTTTGTTTTAACTGCTTACAAATTTTATATCATCTTCTCTAGGAAGTACAAATGCCAACAACAAATTTGCTGAAATTCACATTTAGTATTAACTTAAAAAATCTCTGCTGATCATACCAGACTACAAGAACTGATTATTAAAAGCAGATTTATTGTTATTGTAGTTATCAGCTTGTGTTAACAGAGTATCTTATAACATTGATATAGAATATTTTAAAAATCTTTGCTGAACAACATAATAAACATTGAAAAATATAGAGAAGTTTGGACTCATTTGAAATTCATTTATTCAATATATTTCTAATAAGTAATCATGCTGTCTATCAGTGGATAACATTTACTGAACAGTCTGTATTAGGCTTAGTGTTTAGATATTTGTATTTATGCCCATCATATTCCAGAAAACACCTCAGGTTCCTCACTAGCCATTGCAATGAGATACAGGATACACAAGTTAAGAGTTGAAGTTGAGTTGTGAAGAGCTACTTCTGTTAAGTGAAGGCAAGACACATAAATGGTCACTTGCATTTTTGACATATGATATAGTGACTGAAAAAAAATGAAAACTCTAAAACAGAAATTTAGCATGAAATGTATAAAATATGATTTCAATAAGGCATTGATATCCCAATTGAGTTAAAATTTTCTAAGGTGATGTAATTCTTTGTGACACTTATTATTTAGTACAATAACCTAGATATCAGTTGAAATCCTCCTGTCCTATGAGAGTTGAATAAAATGGACTTGGGCTCACTATCCCAGTACTATGGGAAAGACTTTCCCAGATGTGTATGATTGTTGAGGTTTACAGTGGCCAAGCCTCCTCTGCTACAGGTTTTGTTCCCCATATGCTTGATTTAACTTCTACCTCATCCCCCTGGCTTTACTTACCTCTCTGCTCTGCACCAAAGCAGATATGATAGATGCCCCTTTCTTTGATTTATGCCAAGTACTTGACCTCATCCTTAAATCTTTCATCATCTCTTCTGGGATCTACCCCAATTTAATTATACAAAGCACTTTAGTTCTCCATCTGCTGTGTATGGCCAAAGACTCACTGCTGTGCTCTGCTAAAATAGGAGGTCTCCTCCAGTGTCACATTTCTCAGACAAGAAATAAAAATACTGGTCTTTCTTTTCTAACTCTTTCACTGGTGACTGGAAGTAGTACAGGAGAGAATTATAAGACAGAGTGACCTTCATCAACTTTGGTTCTAAATGTTTTTTTTCCCCCCTCGTCAAGATATCTCATTGATCTCCATCAGTTTCATTGCTCTCCCACAGAGGTCAGACTTCATAATAAATAGCAAGTGATCATTTTTGTTGAGGAAGTAGTACCCTTTCAGTCCACCAGCAACAAAATCAATGCTTTCTGCCTTATGGCTTCAGTGAAGAAAACACACACACAGAGATGACAACAGCTTCCACATGTTAGAAGAAACTCAAGGAAAAATATATCCATGACTTCAAGAGAGGTGAATCATAGAGAGAAATCTAGGAAAAAATAGTCTGATCTGGCATGGAAAAATATTCCCAAAGTGATGACTGTCTATCAAGAAGCTGGTGAGCTGAGTAGTTAGAATTTACAGTAGGAAAATGTTCAAACGACCAAAGAAGCTCTGATCAAAATACAGTGTTATTCATCCATTGTCATGGACCATTGCTCCAAATTCCATTTTAAGGCCTGTCTGGTCTCTTCATCCCAAAGGACTACCCCTATATTATAGACAAAACTTTCCCATTATCTCAGGCCTTCGTCCTTAGCTAATAATCCTCAAGGTTTTAGGAGAAGTTTAGGAGAAAAATTTTATAATCAAAAATCTTTTCATATCCAAATGAGTGAATTGTTAATGGACAAATTTCAGGTAGCCAGGATGGCACTTTTGATATAGTACCATCTATATCCATCAAAGAGGTAACTTTCTAGTCTATTTGTACTGTATTCAAATCATTGTCTTACCAAATAGTTTACCAAACATTACCAAATATTTTACCTAATACATAATATCTAATACCACATATTTTACATATGTTATTAGACTGTAATCTCCAAGGCATGTTGTTCATTTCTGTATCCTCAAATCTTAGTAAAATGCCAGGAAAATAGCAAAAAGTCTATACATAATTGTTGAAGTGAAGTTATCTGAAAAACAATCAAGTGACTTCCAGACGATCTTTAAACTGTTATCTAATTCACAATACCAGTAAGAATTGCCACCCTTATTTCAAATTTGTCTCTTGCATTATTTGTATGTTTGCATGGGATAAAACTGATAATTATGGAATTATTTTATCCACCAATATTCACTGGAACAATATTAAATTGTTGTTTTACTTGTTTTTTCCCATCTCCCTATCTTGTTTCTCTCAGCAAACATTATCAATCTTTTCCCCCTTTCCTGACTCCCAACTACTCCTCCTTTAGCAGATAGCCTTAACTTCTGCCCCACAGAGAAAACAGTACATCAGACATGCCCTCACTTAAATTCATGCCCACTGCCCACTCAAATTCTCCAATAGTTTTATATTAGCCTTCTGAGACCCACTCTCACCAAATCATAAAATGAATTCTTTTTCTTCCTCTTCAAGGACAATCTGTCCACCTGTCCTCATGATTCCATTATCCCTCATTTTTTTCCAGAAAATTTCTCAATCCCTTGCTTCTCATGCAGCTCCAATCTCTCCTTTTCTGTAAGCTCCTTAACCTATAAACATGGTGTAGCAGTTGGGCAGTTTGATGTAATTATGAATTCCAAAAATATAATTGGATCATGCTTGTAAACTGATCTGTTAATCTGGGCATGATTAAGTTATGATTAGGGCATTGACTGGGCCAGGTCAGTAGGGCATTGAGCCCCACCCCTTGGTGGGTGGGGAACCAAATATAAAAGGCACGGCAAGAACAGAGTTGAAGCAGTTTTTGAGAAGCAGTTTTGATATTGGAGAGAAGGCCCCAGGAGAAGAGAAGCGAGCCGTTTGCCTGATCGTCTACAGCTGACCTTGTGGAGGAAACAGGAGCTAAGTCTGGAGAGAAACTCAGCCCCGGGAAGAGAGGAACCCAAGAAGCCTGAACCCTGGCAAGCGTCGGCAGCTGTCTTGCTCCAACATGTGGCAATGGACTTTGGTGAGGGAAGAAACTTATGCTTTATGGCCTGGTAACTGTGGACTTCTACCCCAAATAAATACCCTTTATAAGGACCAACCCATTTTTGGTATTTCACATTAGCACCCCTTTGGCTGACTAATACACATGGTAAACCTCTTCTATACTAAAACCGAGCTGAAACAGAATCATCCTTTGAGTTTATACCCTCAGTCCACTATCAAACTCCTCTTCTCATTCAAGTTTTTCAAAATAATAATCTTTTCTCACAGTTTTCCTTACTGTCCAATGAATCCCCAGCAAGCTCCTATATAGTTTCTACCTCTCATTCTGCTGAAACAGTTTTGTTTTATTTTTGTTTTGCATATTCTACTTCTACTTGGACAGTTCTTTGCTGCTTTGATTTGGCTTCATCTTAGATCTTAGATTTAGCACCTGAAAGATATTGTTTGATTGTCATTCAAAGACCTCACTAAGTGTTTTACACGAATTTGATGATCCTGGGAAATACCTGGAGCACAGTGACTCCAAAATGCCCACTGAATGAAGAACACATACCTCAGTCATTAGAACTGTGTCTATGATGAATATTTATTTCTGAATGGTCAGAATCTGCTGTGTGCTCAAAACTGCTATAGCTTCTATCTGTGTTGTTTTATTATTGCTTAACATCTTTCTCATGGATGTTTCAATAAGATCATCAAATATCTAATACAATTTATCACATTTCCTTATGAATTTGGTTCATCTTTCTCATTCCTTACCTTAGTTTGGGTCATAAAAATCATCTTGTAACCCAGGCCATAAACCAGGAATTTATCTCACCTCCACTTGTTTCTCACCTATAACTTGTAATCTAATTAGTTTACTGGAATATATTTGAAGTAGAAATGTAGAATCTATCAATTCCTAAAATCCAGTTTTTCACTTTAAAATTTTATTCCTTTAACAAGTATAGCAGTTTGATATTGTTTATGAATTCCAAAAATAGATATTGGATTATGTTTGTGAACTTGTCTGTCCCTTTGGGCATCTTAGATTGTATTGGATTCAGAGGTTTCACTCTTACTTGATTAAATTATGATTAAGGCTTTAATTGGGCCATATCAGTACCATGAAAAGCAAAGACATGACAGAGAAAAGACACAGGAGAGGACAGAGTTTTGAGTTTTGAGCTGGATCCCTGGGAAGTAAACACACAGAGAAACAGATACATGAGGAAAGAGAGAAGTCTCCATTAGACACAGCAGAGGCCCCAAGAAGAGAGACGAGCCATTTGCCTGATAGTCTACAGCTGACCTTGTGGAGAGACCAGAGTAGCTGAGCCTAGAAAGGAAAAAGCCCCAGGAGAGAGATGAGACTTATCCTGCCTACAGCTGATATTGGAAGAAGCTAGGCCCAACGAAGCCTTGGGAGGAGGAGGAAGACTGAACCTACACAGACATTGGCAGCCATCTTGCTTCAACACATGGCAACAGACTTTGGTGAGGAAAGTAACTTATGCCTTATGGCCTGGTAACTGTAAGCTTCTACACCAAATAAATACCCTTTATAAAAGCCAACAGATTTCTGGTACTTTGCATCAGCACCCCTTTGGCTGACTAATACAACAAGTAATCACTGAATGTTATTGAATGCAAAAAATAGCATATACTAAAATTTTAAAAAATTATACAATCCCTGTTGTCAATAAATCAACAGACACAAATTTAAAACAAGTTTGAATGTCACCAAAAATGTTAAGGGAGTTTAATGGAAAGAGAAATTGCTTCCAACCAAGAGAAGCTAGGAAGTTTTAATGAGTCTGGAATATGAAGTGGTCTTGAAGGACAAAGAGAGTTTAAACAGGAAGAATTAGATCATTCCTGGTAGAGAAAATAGTATAAAAAAGGCATGGGAGCTGAGATTAAAAAGAAATAAAACAAGCAAAAATTAACAAAAGATATAAAGTCTAAAAAGAATAAAATCATGTGGTAAAAATATGAAACAATGCTCAATTTCATTAGTGATCAGGAAAATGCAAGTTAAGGAAAGAATTAGAAATAACTTTTTTGCTAATACATTGGTAAAAAATAGAGAAAAATGGTTATCTCTCATTGTAAATAAAATCACCCAAAGCTTGGCTGAAAACAACAATTTATTATTATCTCTTACATTTCTTTGTGTTTATTGGGCTCAATTGGGTAAAATTATGAGGAGGTATAGGCAAGGAAAACATAGAGAACTCTGGAAAGTTACACACTGAAATGATTTATCTATAGAGAGAATAATCAATTAGGAAGAAAGGTTGAGAGGGACTTTCATGCCATCTGTATTGTTTTAATATGCTGAAAGAATGCATTTTATGAATTATCTGTGTATTCTAAAATAAATAAACAATTTTAAAAATAAAATTGTGGGGAGCAGATGTAGCTCAAGTGGTTGAGCACCTGCTACCCATGTATGAGGTACAGTTTGATCCTCTGTACCTCCTAAAAACAAAAACAGAACAAAACAAAAAAAAACCCAGCTTTCATTGGGGAGCAGATATAGCTCAGTGGTTGAGCACCTGCTTCCCATATATGAAGTCTTTGTTTCAATCCCTGGTACCTCCTAAAAAATAAGATAAAATAAAATAAAATTGTGTATATGAAGAATGGCAATTTGTTCAATTTGGTTAATTGGTGCAAAGTAATAAGAAAAAGAGGTTGAATTCAGGATAAAAATGACAGTCTTTGTGCTCACTGATCTCACAGTACATTGGTACAGGCAAAAATGAGCAGAGTTATACTATAATGTGAAGTGCTAACAGTAGAATCATATCCAAAGTAGCATGGTAACTGAGAAGGGAGGTGAAACCTGTGAGGGGATACTCCTAAAAGTGGAGCTGATAGATAGAAATGGATAAAAGAGGAATCTTAGGCAGGTAGGGAATTGGTTGACTGGTCAACTGAGTAATTAAGGCAATCAGATTGATTTAGTGATAGAAAAATCTCCCTTTGTTCTGTAGAGGGAATGAAGCAACCAGAGACAAAGATTGGTCCATAGAGACGAAGACAAAAGTACTAGGAGGAAGAAATAAATAGAAAGAGACAATATAGAATGTTCTAGTAGAGAATTTGGGAAAACTCTGGTGTCAGAGTTTGCCAGAGCTGCTTATCACAGACACCACAAACAGGTTTTGGCTCTACAATAAGAATTTATTTGCCCACAGTTTTGAAGCTGGAAGTCCAAATTCAAGAAATTGGCAAGGCTTACTTGCTCCCGGAATCTGTAGCGTTCTGGTGCTGGCTACCAGCAGTCCTTGGCATTCCTTGTTTTGTAGCTCTACCTCTCATCGCATGGTGATATCCTCTCTTTTCTGGTTTCTGTGACTTGTAGGTTCTCTTTATAAGACCTCCAGTAATATGGATTAAGGCCCACCCTGATTTGGTTGGCCACACCTAAATAGGAGCTTCAAAGAATCTACTCACATGAATGAGTCCACACACTGATTCACCTTCACCTATTCAAAGATACTAAGAACATGCATTTTCAGGGGGACATGGTTCAATCTACCACAACTGGGAAGAGGTAAAGTAGAGAAAGGAACAGCAATGGGAGAGAATCAAGTACGTGAGTCAAAAAAAGTGCAAAACCATTCAGTACAGTTTGACTTTCTCATTGGTGTAGATTGCCTCCATCTCAAAACGCACATAGGCCTATGTAGACCGGTTGCAGAGCAGAGCTCACCCACTTCAGATACCTACATCCCCACTTCAACTGAAGAAAGTACACCATTTATTTGTTTTATGTCATTTGTGAGATAATGCTTAAGAGTATGGTTTTTAGGTTCATATTCCAATTGCTTTTGTGAATTTGTGCCTAAATTTTTGCCTCTGAATAGAAATAGTAATATTTTCTCATAGTTTTTTTGTGTGTGTGTTTGGCTGGTTTTAATTAAAGTCTTTTCAAAATGATGTTCAAGAAATCTTTAGAAAACTGCATGGAGGGTACTTCTTCATAGCATGAAAGGAATTCCATTAATTGTAGACATTTTAGTTAAATTTCTGCTTTTGTTCTTCAGAAATGCTCATATATCTTTTGTTTCCTGTCCTGTCTGAACACCATCTACCTGAGGCAAGGGCTCCAAGTGTCCCTTCTTCATCAACGGCTAAAATTGGATTCAAAGGAATTTCCCAATGGGTATGTTTATACTTTCTTTAAAGTTTTCATTTGAATACACACTCCATTTTCATTTGGTTGTTTGTCCACATTGAGAATGCTCTTTACAGACACTTTTGATTGCTCTAAGGTATATGGACTGTCACTTGCTCTCCACTTCCTGGGGAGTTTGTCATAGGTGAAATTATAAATACGCCGTCCTACCAGTGTTAGTGTCCTTGGCTATATCTCTGTTTCTCTGGTCAATAGCTTTCTTATCTGTAAATTCTGTTCTGATTCTTTTCATAATCTGCTCATGTCATTTCTTTGTCCCCTAACACTTCTGCTCTTCTCTCTGGAAATACTTCTCTTCATTCCTGTCAGAACTTCTATTCTTCATGAGCACGAGCCAGTTCTTCTGCTTCTGAAGGCATTCCATGCCCCTCACTCTCTTCCTTCTCTGTATTCCACTTGCCTTCAGAGTTGCTTTTCCTTCTTTCTCCCTAGCTTCTCAGCTTTTAGAGGCTGGGATGCTTCCCACCAAGAGCTCCCTTTCAGTCACTTTTGAATCAATTCCTCTCTCTATTATCTTTCAAGCTCTTCTCTCTACCTCCTCTCCCTTTCCTTCTTGAGCTTCTCTCTTCTCAGCTAGCAGCCTTGTGGCCTCTTCTGGGCTGGTGGTACTACAGAGGGCTTACTAGGAGCTGGGGCTGATGCTGTGGCTGCAGCTGTGGCTGGAGCAGTAAGGGTGACCTCTGGTGTGAGAGATAACCTTCCATAACTCTGCTCTGTCCTAGTGAGGGCTCACTGGCAACTTTCTGAGTTCCCTTCTCTGGGTTTTTTGTTTTTCAGGCTCTATGCTTACTTCTTTCTTGATAGAGCAGATCCTGTGAGGGTATGAGGGCCAGAGCTGAGCAGGGGCAGCATTGGCTAAGCCCAGGAAGAAGCAGCATGTTGGTCTAGTTGTGCCAGGCAAGGTCAGGAAGGAGTTGGTGATCTAGCTTTGGGATTAGAGGAGACAGTGTGGGTGTCAGGAGGCTGTTAAGGCTGCTCTCCGACAGGCTGAACTCCAGGTGGTGGGTCCAAGGAGGAATGCATGGAGGAGTCAGAGGTGATCTAAGGAAGGATACTCAGCATGGGGTAGGAGCTGGTGATTTGGGGCCTAATCCCTCCTTTTCAAAAATGAGCCTGTTGGATATCAGTCTTCTGTTTGGATTTTTATGAGGATTAAAGCTAATATGTTTCTCTTAGAACAGTGCCCAGCATGTAGTAAAATTCAAAAATATTAACTATTAATATCCATTAAGGCTTTTCCAGAGAATCACAAATAGCTTGAAAAAAATGTAAAAGTTCATGTCTCACAAAAGAGGTTCCAGAGACTAAAGTTCTTAACTTTGATTAAGATGGTATTTGGAGTTGAGCGGATGTGGCTTAGGCATTTGAGTGCCTGCCTCCCACATGGTAGGTCCCAGGTTCTATTCCCGGTGCCTCCTAAAGAAGACAAGGAGACATCAAGCAAAAACAACGAGCAAACAATGAGCAGACAGCGACCAAAAAACCACAAAACCAAACAAGCAGGGAGTGGATATGGCTCAAGCAGTTGGGCTTCTACCTCCCACATAGAAAATCCCAGGTTTGGTTCCTAGTGCCTCCTAAAGAAGAAATGAGCAGACAACAAGGGGAAAAAAAAGAAAGAAAGATGGTATTTGGAGATTTATGGATTTCTGGGCTAGACTTTTATTCATGAAAATGAGATTTCTGAATCCACACCCCATAACCCATACCCCACACCCCATAATACCTTGGGGGCAGAACAATGGGTGTGGCTTTGCTTCAAGGAGCCAATTTCTACCTCTCAGGCTCTCCAGCTCAGTAAATACCTTATTGATTAAACCTGTAGTGGGCTCAGGAATGATTTACATTGGTCATTTCCTTAGACTGTCCTTACCTTAACTCGCTGAATACTGTTTTTAATTTCAAAAAACCCAAATAATTAAAGATATTTAAATGACTTAAAATTCATTTTAAAATTTTTCATTATCCCCCTCTTTTCTTTCTTTAAGTATGTTTTGTATGATTACACTAATGCCAATAGGAGCCTTTTGTGTATATCAGAAAAGGAATTCATTAGAAGAAGCTTGTCCAGGTTAAGTGTTCGTTCCTTCAGTGGCAAGAAACAAACCAGCACTCAAAAAGTCTCTCTATATTTTGTGTTTTAAGCCAATTCAATTCAATTCAATTTTATGTGTTTAGGACCTACAAAATGTCATGCACTGAACCAAATGCTATTCAATGTTTTTATTAAATATTACATTAAAGAACTGTTTGGATGTCGAGTATACTTATAATTTGGTGAAACGGTATTCTGCTTTCTATGTAGCTTCAAACATAGTTGTCTTATTATTAGTAAAATGTAGTGCAAATCAAGCCCATATGATTTATTTATACTGAAAAATAAACATATTGTTTATGCTTTATCTAGAGGCTTGGGCAGTGGGCATATTGGTATATAATAAATAAATAATCTCATATTAAATATTAAACTATTTTTACTTTTAGAATATATCAGAACTCCTATAGACTGAACACCCCAAATAGTAATGCATCAAAATCAGAAACCCTCCTTATTGAGAGAACAGGGAGTATAAGACTTATGGTGGAAAGAACAGCATATTCTATTTATTTTGTTAAAAATGAATGTTGTTTATGACTCCAATCCTTAAGGCCCTCCTTTGGGTTAGAGCCATAAATTGAGTAAATAAAACATCAGGTAGCCATGACTCGAAGACTTTGCAGTTCACTCTTCAACTTGTTCTGGGCTGCAGATCAGATCAGACTTGATGCTTAGAAAAGTGCACCCCACAGATATCAGCTTCAGAGGGATCAGGCAGAGCAACAAAGGTAAGCAGCTTTCTGAAATGAGATTCCTCTACTCTTGTTTCATTAAAGCTTCAATTGTAGATAAGGAGCCTGAGTACCTGCATCTTGTTAAAGGAGAAATTGATGGTCACTACATTTTAAAATAAATAGCAGTATGTTTTAATTGTAAACCTGTATATAGTTAGCATATACACCATGCACCTGCTAAGACTAAACCATGAACTCCAGGCAAACAAAGAAAAACTCATAGCCAAGACATTGGATGCTATATTAGTCATTCAAAGGGGTGCTGATGCAAAGTATCAGATATCTGTTGTCTTTTATAAAGGGTATTTATTTAGGGTAAAAGCTGACAGTTACAAGGCCCTGAAGAGTCCAACTCATGGTAAGAGGTACTTTCTCACCCAAGTCAGATGCCATGTGTTGAAGGAAGATGGTGGACGATCTCTCCCTGGTCTCTCCTTCCTTCTTCTTCTTAATGCTCCATGGGCCCAGTTTTTTCAGTCGCAGCTGTAGACTGGCACAGGGCTCGTCTTTCTTCCTGGGGCCACAGGATAAAATTTCTCTCCTCTTCTGTGTCATAACAAAGTTCTCTCCTCTGGCTTCTATGGAGCTCTTTCTCTTTTCTCATGTATCTTCTTCTGTGTGTCTTCTTGAGTGAGTGTCCATTTATATAGCCTACCAAGGGGGTGGGGACTTAACCTGACTAATACCCTACTGATGTGGTGGAATCAAAGCCCTAATCTTAACATAATTTAATCAAAGGCATCTCAGCAGAATCTAATACAATCAAAGGGTATCACACCCGGAGTAACAGACCAGTTTACAAACATAATCTTTCTTTTTGGAATTCATAAATAATCTCAAACTGCCACAGATGCTAATAGTATTTCTAGCATAGAAACTGATCATTGAAACAAACAAAAAAAAACTTACTGGCTTGAGACAAACTCTTGGTTTCCACCCTGGCTGATAATAGAATGTTGGCTGAGAGTTGGAAGATAACTTACCCATTTGTGAAAATCAAGTGCTTTTTTACAATGGGACGTAATGACTCTAAATGATCACATAAATATTTTGTTTCCCAGCCAGGTAAACATGACCTAAATTAGCAAGCTGGCTAATAGCTGCTCTAATTTTACAAATGTTTAGATAGCTTATAAAGGGAAAAAATAATAACTATAACGTTTCTTGACCAAGTATTTCAGAGGAATTAAAAAAAAATTATCTTAGAGAAGTTGTGGGTTGCAGACCAATCATGATGAAATACAGGATTCCCACACACTACCCTACCACCAACACCTTGCATTGAAATGGAAGATTTGTTACAATTGATAATAGCACATTTTTGTAATTGTACTCATTTTTTGTAACAGTAGTTACTTTTGTTACAATTGAAGAAAAATTATTAAAATTGTTAACTATTGACCAGAGTTTACATTAGGTGTATTTTTTCCATATACCACATATTATTAACACCTTGTATTACTGTCATACATTGATTATAATCTCTAAAGAACATTCTTAAACTTGTTCTATTAATTACAGTCCATCCTCTACAATAGGGTTTACTGTTTTATACAGTCCTATGTTTTAACTTTAAATTTTTATTTTGGCAACATATATCACCTAACATTTCCCCCCTTTTTTATTAGAGCAGTTGTGAGCTTTCAAAACAATCATGCATAATGTGCAGAATTCCCATACATCACCCCTCCACCAAAACCTTACATTGTTGTGGAACATTTGTTACAGATTATAAAAGAACATGATCAGACTATTACCACTAACTATGGTCCCTAGCATATACTTGCTATATTTTTTCCATGCAACCCCTATTATTTATACTATGTATTAGTGGTGTACATTTGTTATAGTTCATGACACTCTCATATTTGTAGTGTTAACCACAGTCCATCATCCACCACATGGTTCACTATGTTATACAGTCCCATGCATTATACATTCTATCCCAAGTGTATACTCAGTGGCTCTCACTTTCATCACAGAGTTGTGCAGTCATCGTTCCAATAAACCTTTGAACATTTTCCTTAATCAAAAGAAAATATCAGTGCGGCAAGCTGATGCAACAAGAGACACAAGAAGAAAAACTTAATGAGAGATACTACAAAGCAAGGAATGGGAGATCCCAGTGTCTCCTAAAGAAGACGAGCAAGACAGCGAGCTGACACAATGGGCAGGTGCAGCAAGATGATGCAACAAGATGATGCAACTAGAGACACAAGAAGAAAAACATAATGAGAGACACAAGAAAGCAGGGAACAGAGGTGGCTCAAACGATTGGGTGCCTCCCTCCCACATTGGGTTTGGTTCCTGGTGTCTCCTAAAGAAACAAGGAAGGCAAACAGACACAGCAAGTGCAAACAATGAGGGCGTGGGGAAAAATAAATAAACTAAAAAAAGAGAGAAAATATCCCAAAGTAGGTAATATATCAACACTAAGCCTCAATAATGGAAGGGTAAAATTTCCCCTTTTAGCCATATTCAACTATAAAATTCAGTGCTGTGGATTACACCCACAATAATGTGCTATTATCATTACCATTCATTTCCAAACTTTTACAATCAACCTAAACAGAAATTCTGTACAAATTAAGCATCAGCTCCCTAATATCTAATTTAATCTGTCCCCTGGTAACCCATAGGCTAGATTCTAGCTTTAGGGGTGTGCTTTTAATTAGTTTGTATCAGATAGATGATACAATATCTGTTTTTTGTTTCTGGCTTATTTCACTCAGCATAATGTCCTCAAAGTTCATACAACTTATTACATGCATCAGGACTCCATCCCTTTTTACAGCTGAATAATATGTCCTTGTATGTATATACCACATTTTAATCCATTCATCAGTTGTTGGACACTTAGGTTGCTTTCACCTTTTGGCAATTTTGAATAATGCCACTATGAACATCATTGTGAAAATATCTGTTCAAGTCTCTGCTTTCGATTCTTCTGGGTATATATTGAGTAATGGGTTTGAATGGTCATATGGTAATTCAATACTTGGCTTTCTGAGGAATAGCCAAACTGTCTTCCACAGTGGCTACACCATTTTATGTTTCCACAAACAATGAATGAGTCTGCCTATTTCTTTAAATTCTCTCCAAGACTTGTAGTTTTCTGGTTTTTAAATTTTTTTTTAATAATAGTAGCCTTTCTAGTGGGTATAAAATGACATCTCATTGTGGTTTTGATTTGCATTTCCCTAATAATTAGTGCTGTGGAGCATCTTTTCATGGTCTTTTTATATAATTTGCATATCCTATTTGGAGAAAAGTCTATTCAAGTCTTTTAGCCATTTTTAAAATTGGGTTTTTGTCTTTTTATTGTTGATTTGTAGGATTTTTTCATATATTCTGGATATTAAACCCTTTTTGGATCTGAGATTTCCAAATATTTTCTTCCATTGATTAGGTTGTCTTTTCACTTTCATGACAATTTTTTGATGCACAAAAGTTTTTTATTTTGATGAGGTCCCATTTATCTATTTTTTTCTTTTCTTGCTTGTTCTCTGGGTGTAAAGTCCATGAAGCCATTGTCCAACACAAGATCCCAAAGATGCTTCCCTATATTTTCTTCTATGAGTTTTATAGTCCTGGTTCTTATATTTAGGTCTTTTATCCATTTTGAGTTAATTTTTGTGTGTGGTGTGAGATAGGGTCTTCTTTCATTCTTTTGCATATGGCAATCCAGTTCTCCCAGTACCATTTGTTGAAAAGACTTTTCTTTTCCAATTGAGTGGACTTGGAAGGCTTGTCAAAAATCAATTAGCCATACATGTGAGGGTCTATTTTTGAATGTTCAATTTGATTCCATTGGTCAATATGTTTATTCCTGTGCCAAGATCATGCTGTTTGGACAACTGTAGCTTTTTAACATGCCTTAAAGTCAGGAAGTGTGAGTCCTCCAATTTTGTTCTTTTTCAAGATATTTTTGGTTATTCAGGTCCCCTTATCCTTCCAAATAAATTTTATAATTGGCTTTTTCATTTCTGCAAAGAAAGCTATTGAAATATTGATTGGGATTACACTGAATCTGTAAATAAATTTGGGTAGAATTGACATCTTAATGATAAGTAGTCTTCTAATCCATGAACATGGAATGTCCTTCCATTTATTTAGGTCTTCTTTGGTTATTTTTAGAAAAGTTTTTTAGTTTTCTGTGTACAAGTCCTATACATCCTTGATTAAATTTGTTTCCAGATATTGGATTCTTTTAGTTGCTATTGTAAATGGAATTTTTTTTTTTTAATTTCCTTGACACATTGCTCATTACTAGTGCATAGAAACACTACTGATTTTTGTATGTTGATATTGTACCCTGCCACTTTGTTGAACTAATTTATTAGCTCTAGTGGCTTTGTTGTAGATTTTTTGGGACTTTCTATACATAGGGTTATGTCATCTGAAAACAGTGAAAGTTTTTTTATTTCTTTCTTTCCAGTTTGGAGACTTATTTATTTTTCTTGCAAAACTGCTCTGGCTAAAACTTCCAGTACAATGTTCAATAACAGTGGTGAGAGTGGGCATCCTTGTCTTTTTTCAGATTTTAGAGGGAATGCTTTCAGTCTCTAACAATTGTGTATGACCTCTGGGGTTTTCATATATGCCCTTTATCATGTTGAGGAAGTTTCCTTCTATTCCTGTTTTTCTAAGTGTTTTTATCAAGAAAGGATGCTGTGTTTTGTCAAAAGCCTTTTTTTTTTTTTTTTTACATCAATAGAAAAGATCATATAGTTTTTTCCATCGTTTTTTTAATATGGTGTGGCAGTTTGAGATTATTTTCTGAATCCCCCCTCCCCCAAAAAAAGAAAGATTATGTTTGTAAACTAACCTATTCTTCTGGGTGTGATAATGTTTAATTGCATTAAATTCACCCGAGGGGTCATTGACTAGATAGCCTGTTAAGATTGCTTTATGGCTTTTGATTCCACTACTTCAGTAAGACATGACAGAGGTTGAGTCCCTGCCCCCCTGCTGAGTCTGATATAAATGGACTCACATGGACTGAGACAGATGCAGGAAGACAGAGCTCTGTCATTTTTTATCCTGCCCATAACAGAAAGGAGAAGGCTGAAACAGCTGAGGCCCCAGGGAGTGATGCATTTGCCTGATACCTTACAGCTGAAATTGGAAAGAGAGCAGAAAAGCTGAAACTGATATAGTATAGAGCTTGATTCTATACTAGGAGAGAAAAGACTACAGGATCACTTAGGCACATAGCCTCAAGAGACTGGGCCCAGGAAGTTCAAAAAGAAAGGGTGAGCCTGGAGTGGAAGGCTGAAACCTGGACAGAGATTGGTGCCCATCTTGCTTCAACATGTGGCAGCTGACTTTGGTGTGAAGGCACCTCTTATGGTGCCTTGAGTTGGACTTTCCATGGCTTTGGAACTGTAACCTTTTAAACCAAATAAACCCCCTTTATAGAGGCCAACACATCTCTGGTACTTTGCATCGGCCACCCTTTGGCAAACTAATACATGTGTTATATTACATTAATTGACTTTCTTATGTTGAACCACCCTTGCATGCCTGAGATAAAACCCACATAAGCCTGGTGTATAATTCTTTTCATGTGCTGTTGGAGTTGATTTCCAATAATTTTGTTGCAGATATTTGTAAATATATTCATAAGAGAATATATATTCATAAAAGTATATATATATATTTTATACTTTTTTGCCTTACTTTACCACTTTGTATTTTTTTCATGTCCATTATCAGAAACTATGCCTTTTTATTGTTCAATTGTATTCTCACTCCTGTTTAAAGTGCAGTGCTGTATAATGAGCATACAGTACTATTGGGTTTTTCATTTACCCTTTTAGTTACCCTTACTGAAAAATCTTCATTTCTTCACACTATTCCAAGCCACTCTCTCCTGTCTTTTCCTTTAAACCTGCACAACTCCCTTTATTAATTCTTGTAGGCCAGGTCTCTTATTGACACACTCTCCTAGTTTCTGTTTATCTGTGAATATTTTGAAATCTCCCTCATTTTTGAAGGACAATTTTGCCAGATAAAGAATTTTTACCTGGCAGTTTTTCTCTTTCAGTACCTTAAATAAATCATACTGCTTCCTTATTGCCTCTATGGTTTCTGACGAGAAATTGGCATGTAGTCTTATTGAGGATCCCTTGCATGTGATCATCACTTTTCTCTTGCTACTTTCAGAATTCTTTATCTTTGGCATTTTACATTTTGATTAGCATGTGTTTTGGAGTAGATATATTTGAATTTATTCTGTTTGCAGTATGTTGCACTTCTTAAAGATATATTTTTATTTCTTTCATAAGAGTTGAGAAATTTTCAGCCATTATTTCCTCAGATATTCTTTCTGCCCATTTCCCCTTCTAATCTTTAATCTTTATTAATAAATATTTATTTACTTTTTTATCCCTTTTTAACCTCCCCACCCCCATTTCTGCTGTTTTTGTGTCCATTCACTGGGCAATTCTCTGTTTCCTGCCCTCTCTTCTCATCCTTCTCCTCCTGTCTTCACCAGGATTCAATCCTGGGAACCTCCGATGTG
The DNA here is from genome assembly GCA_029593785.1 of Cabassous unicinctus. Taxonomy (NCBI): domain Eukaryota; kingdom Metazoa; phylum Chordata; class Mammalia; order Cingulata; family Chlamyphoridae; genus Cabassous; species Cabassous unicinctus. The sequence continues at coordinate 3,002 of JAQZBX010018240.1, read as the reverse complement.
GGAGAGAGGCATTCTGCCAACTGCGCCACCTAAGTTCCTGGTTTTTTGGTGTGTCTTATCTTGCCTTTCCCTTGTGTCACTCTCCTGTTATGTCATCATCTTGCTGCATGCGGCGCACTCGTGCATGGAGCCTGGCGGCACACCCGCTCATGGGGCCTGATGGCACACCCATGCGTGGGACCTGACGGGTGCACCCACGCGCCTTCTATATTTTTCTTTATTTTGCTGGGAGGTACCGGGGATTGACTCCAGGTCCCTCCAGATGGGAGAGGGATGCCCATCCATTTGAGCCACATCTGCCACCCTCTAGTAGTTTTTTTAATCTCTACTATTGTGCCTTCCATCCCCATAATTTCTGTGACATTTCTTTTTATAGTTTCAAATTCTTCTTTATGTTACACATTGTCTTCTTAATATCCTTTATCTCTATGCATATTTTCCTTCATTTCATTGAATTATTTAGATTTGTTTGACATCTTTGATTAGTTTTTCTAAATTCTATGTCTCCTCTGAAGTTTTAATTTGCTCCCTTGATTGAGCTGTTTCTTCCTGCTTTTTAGTATGGCTTGTAATTTTTTGCTGATGTTTAAGCATCTGATTATCTTGATGATATAACTCTGAAGACAGTTTCTCCCTCTTCATTAGGGTTTTATTGTTGGTTGGCTTTGTGTTAAAGTTCTCTGATGCTTGATCCAACTTATTCTAGAACTCTATACTAGCCTGTGTTTAACTTATCTGATTTTCTCAGCTCTTCCTCATCTAATTCTTGCTCTGGATATGTGGTACAATTTTTAATATTGAACTTTTTGTGTAATTGTTTCACCTTCAAGAGAAAACTTCCTTTCCTCTGTTCCTTCTCCAGGAATATTTATCTATTCTGTTTGTGTTTGTGCAGAATTTTCTCCTTAGCTCCTATAATTTGTTTCAATTCTCTTCCTCACTCAGTGCCCCATTTTCCTTACTCTTTTCAGTTCTGGGATCATCTTCTCTTACAGTAATTAAGTTTAAACCCCCAACCTTTTTTTGTTTCTTTTATGGGGAGCCAGATGGTGTCACTTCAGAAAGGTGGGTCAGTCCAGAATAATCCATTTTGCATTTAGGTGGTCTATACAACAGAATCTAGATTGATTGAGCACAGCACATCCCAGCTGAAGTTCTCTCTCTCTCTCTCTCTCTCTCTCTCTCTCTCTCTCTCTCTCTCTGCCTCTTCTTTCCTGCTGGGGACTCTTTATATGCAGCACTTATGAGTGTTTTGTGTTCTGTCCTGGGTCCCTGTGGATTAGTGTCGCTGCACTTGGATATGCATAGGGTACAATCACTGCTATCCCTGGTGGGAGGTGGAAGCAATCCAGTCCACTGCCTCTGAGTAAGTCCCCTAGCTGCACAAGTCTGAGTGAGGGAGAGGGAGTGGACCAGCGAGTCCAGGGCAGAAGTTTCTTACCTGATATTTTTCTCTTTCTTCAGTTCATCATTTGTGGAGTCCTTTTCCAGTCTCTGCTGTCCTTCTGAGTACTAAGCAAGTGGAATTTGTCCTTTGATTTGTTGAATCTCTTGAGAGGGTTTTTCATGTGATGTCTTTTGTCAACATATTGATGACATCACTCTCCTCATTTTAAGGGAATTTTAAGCCAAAGAAAAGAAGAAAATCCTGTCTCCTTTCAGATTCCAAATTAATGAATACTTCTTTGGCTAAAGCCATGGGTTAAAGTTTCAGAACTCTAAGAGAAGGCAATGTAGTCAGAAGAGTTTTTCAAAAATCTGTCTGTTTTCTACTCAAGCTTTAAATGATAACAAAATTCTTTTATTCATTAATTTATCAGTTCAAGTATATATCTTAAAGGTCTACAACAGTATGGATTAGACACACTGTGGAGGCATAACACTTAGGTTCAGCAGCTATACCACTTCATAGTTATGTGACCTTGGACAAGTTACCTAAACTTTCTGTGTTTCACGTTTCTGATATACAAAATGGGAAAACCTGAAGTTTCTATCTGACAGGGTTTTTGGTTGAATTAAATAAATGAATAAGCCTGTTCTGAGCAATCTTTAATTGTTAGCTATTATTAATACATGCCAGGCATTATTTAGGTCCTGTGCAAAATGGTTGACCATATATAGTTTCCAATCTAATAGAGACAAAATAAGGGGAGAAACAAGTACTAATAAAATATAGGTAGTGATAACTGCTCTCAAGAGAGATAAAACAGGTGCATGTGTGTATAGGGGGAGTTCTAATTTATTTTGACTGGTGATGGTAGACCTCTCTGGAGAGGTGACATTTGTAAAGAGACATAATGGAAAGAGTGAAACTTAAAAGTGCCAATAATTTTTTGCTTCTTTCCTCTATCACCTAATCCTAGTTCACCATTGCAATACTTTAAAACAAAATGTTTTGATGACTGATTGATTTCTCAGTTGATTTACACCAAATATTCAATGTAGTGTGATAATATGATTCACATCTGCACATCTTATATTTGAAAACACAAGGGAGAAAAAATGTGAACTTTGCCTTCTTGTAATAAAGAAGGGAGAGCCAATCAATATCTTTCTCATTATCACTGACATATCATCGTCAAAATATCAATGAGTAAGATCTGTTTATATAACCTCTTTAAAAGTTTGAAGGAATTTTCAGATTTATGGAAGGGCAGCTGATTGGAGCTGGAGGGATGATGTGTTTCATTACTGAACACAAGAGGGACATGTACAATAGTTTAGTATAGTAAAGTGTACTTGATGTGATGACCTAGATTCTGTGAATTTTAATGTTCCGATGACTTTGTTTTCTCTTGCATAAACTGAGTTGTGAAAATTAAGTAAAATTAAAGTTGTGAAAGCTCTTTACAAATTATAATATGGTCTGTATAAACGTTGGTTTAAAAAAAATCAGAGGTCAATTATTCTCCCTCTTAAAATGAAGGGGAAATGGAAACTACAAACACTTCTCATTTCATGCTTCATTCAAGCTTAGGATAAATTATCATAATGCCCTGCAG
>JAQZBX010018239.1:0-34802 GCA_029593785.1 Cabassous unicinctus | reverse complement strand
GGAAGCGGGTGTGGCTCAGTGGATAGAGCCCCCGTTTACCATATGGGAGGCCCGGGTTCGCGTCCCGAGGCCTCCTTGTGAGGGCACGCAGGCCTGAGCGGTGCGGTGGGCTGATGCAGCAACCTCACGGCAGGAAGCGGGTGTGGCGCAATGGATAGAGCACCCGTTTACCATATGAGAGGCCCCGGGTTCGCTTCCCAGGGCCTCCTTGTGAGGGCAGCCTGCGCGGCACCGTGGGCTGATGCGGCAAGACCTCACAGCAAGGGGGAGATAAGCAGACACAGAGAAGACACGCAGCGAATGGACACAGCAGCACAAGCAGCAAGGGGGGGGATAAATAAATAAAATAAATAAATCTTTAAAAAAAAACTATTGTAAGAGACAAAGGAGTAAATTATATATTAATAAAAGCGGTACTTTTTCAAGAAGAAAGAACAATCATAAATATTTATGCACCTAACCAGGTTGCCTCAAAATACATGAGGCAAACATTGGAAAAATTAATTGCAGAAATAGGTACCTCTACAATAAATGTGGGGGACTTTAATACACCATTGTTACTATTAGAACATCTCAACAGAGGAACAATAAAGAAACAGAGACTTTGAATAATACAATAGAGGATCTAGACTTATTAGATATATAGAAGATTACACCCAAATACAGCAAATACAGATTCTTCTTTGGAGCGTATGGACCATTCTCCAGGATAGACTATATGCTGGGCCACAGAAAAATTCTCAATATATTCAGAAAGATTGAAACTATACAAATTAATTTATCTGACCAAAATGGAAGGAAGCTGGAAACCAGTAAGGGGCAGAGAACCTGTTTAGGCACTGTTTTAGTCAGCCAAAGGGGTACTGATGCACACTACCAGAAATTTGTTGGCTTTTGTAAAGGGTATTTATTTGGATTAGAAGTCCAAAGGTACCAGGCCATAAAGCATAAGTTACTCCCATCACCAAAGTCTGTTGCCATGAGTTGGAGCAAGATGGCTGCCAACATCTGCCAAGTGTTCAGGCTTCCTGGTTTCCTCCCTTCCTGGGGCTTGTTTCTTTCTGGGTTCAGCTGCCCTCCTCTCTACACAAGGCCAGTTGTAGACTATCAGTCAACTAGCTATACATCTCCTTGGGGCTCAATTCTCTCTGGGTTCAGTGGCTCTTCTCCTCTGTGTGCTTACTACCTGGACTCCATTTAAACTCCAAATTCCCTCCTCTGTGGTGTAGCTTATCTTTGCTTTCCCACCCACCAAGGGGGCAGAGTCCCAACATCCTACTGATGTGGCCCAATCAAAGCCTTAATCATTATTTAATCAAGTAAAAGTGAAACCTCTGAATCCAATATAATCTAATATGCCCAGAGGGAAAGAACAGCTTACAAACATAATCCAATATCTATTTTTGGAATTCATAAACAATATCAAACTGCCACACTACACTCTCTGAATTCCAAAAAGATATTACAGTATTTAAAAAAAACTTATTTCAGTAACAATACTAAGTACAAAATCATATTATAATAAGTTTAAAGAAATATTGTTTGTCTTGGGGCAAAGTCCCATCTGCTGTAGACTTCTGAAACTTACAAAACAATTTATCTGCTTCATAAACAAATGGATAGACAAAGGATAAAGATTTTCATTAAAATAATGAGAAATTTGGAGGGAAACATGAGTCATGGGTCCTCTACAGTTCAGTAAACTAGAAGAACATACTTCATTGGAGGTCAAAGTCTAAGACTAATTCTTAAGATGAAGGTTTCTTCTCTATGGGGTGAGATTGATACCACCCCCCTTCCCCCAGGTTTGCATGATGGCCACTTTCTTGGTTCCACCCTCATCAAGAATCTGGGTGACAACCAAGCTCCAGATCTCACCTTCCAAGAGGATTGTGGTGATTGCCACAGTTTACCCACTCTTTGGGTTAGAGTTTTAACCACCTTAGTACAGTGAATTGAAGACAAATTCCTCCTTAACCTTTGACATACAGGCTCAACCCTCTCAGAGCAACGAGTTGGTGATCTGGTATTTCCTGATCCATGGGGGACAAGAGCACACCTCTCAGACCTATGAGGTGCTGGCCTTAACCGCCCTAATCCTTGAGGAATGTGCTCTACCCACTCTGTATCCTGGGGTTGCAAAACTCTCCCTGAACATTGGGTGAGAACATCCACCCCTTTCAACTGCCAGGGCACACTCACCCTCTCTGTACACATGGGCAGTGTTCCTCTTGGCCCAAAGTGATATCTTAATTCCAGAACTCAGTTTCCATGGTTTTCCTCTGAAAGCTGTTTCCTCTTCCTTCTCTCCTGTTGATGTCCTTTTTTGCCCAAGCTGACAATAGTTTTAAGACCTACATCACTCTCAAAAAGTTTGTTGGTTTAGAATGCAGGAAGCAGGAGTCCAAGCCATCAGACAGTAAGTCTTTCCATACATATTACCTTGAGAACTGCATTTTCAATCCTGATTTACAAATTCCAAGTTCAGGTAAGTCCTTATTTGAGGCACTATCATCTGGGAGCTTGATTTCCAGAGGCTTGGAATTTACAGAATCAGTTTCTGATTTATTTGTGCCCAGCAATTCAGTCATCAGCTTATCTCTCTTGCCTAGAATTTTATATAAGCTGCAAGGAGAAACCAAGCCACATTCTCCAAGTTTACTTTGGAATGTTCTTCAGCTAAATGCCCAGGCATGCTATTTTCAAATTCTGCCTTCCATAAAACATCAGGAGTCAAATTTGTTATTTTTTCTGTGACTTTATACATGAATACATGGTATACCTTTCCTCCAGTATACCAATAAGTTTCATCATTTATTTCTAAGGCATCATAAAAAGTCTCTTCAGCATACACATTACTAATAACAGTCTTTTTAAAGTAGTTTAGCCCTTTTCCACCAAGCATCTCACAATTCCTCCAAAAAAGTACCCCTTACCCATTTATACAATTCTCCCAGCATTTTGGTAACTGCAAAAGCATGACACCTACTCTTCTGTACTAAATTCTGTATTAGTCAGCTGAAGGGATGCTGATGCAAAATACCAGAAATTAGTTGGCTTTTATAAAGTGTATTTATTTGGGGTAGAAACCCCCAGTTACAAGGCCATATAGCATAAGCTACTTCCCTCACTAAAGTCTGTTGCTACATGTTGGAGCAAAATGCCTGCTGATGTCTGCCAAGAGTTCAGGCTTCATGGGTTCCTTTCTTCCAGTGGCTTGTTTCTCCCTGATTCAGCTGCCCTGCTCTCTCCACAAGGCCAGCTGTAGACTTTCAGGCAACTGATTCAGTCACTTTTCCTGGGGCTTGATTCTCTCTGAGCTCAGCTGCTCTGCTTCTCTGTGTGCTTACTTCCCAGTCTCCATTAAAACTCAAAACTCCCTTCTCTGTGGTTTCTCTGTGAGCCCCCACTCATCAAGGAGGTGGGGATGAAACATCTTACTGACAGGGACCAATCAAAGCCATAATCATTGTTTTATCAATGAAAACTGAAACTTCTTAATCCAATATAATCTAACATGTCTGGAAGGACAGAGCAGTTGATGAACATAATCCAATATCTATTTTTAGAATTCATAAACAATATCAATCTGCTACAGGCACACAAATATGGAAGTTAAACAACACATTCTTAGACAAACAGCGGGTCAAGGAGGAAATCACAAAGCAATCAGTAACTACCAAAAATGAATGAAAATGACAATATAACATATCAAAACATATGGGATGCAGCAAAATCTGTACTGAGAAGGAAATTCGTAGCCATAAATGACAATATTAAAACAAAGAAAGAGCTAAATTCAAAGAACTAACTGCAAACATGGAGGAATTAGAAAAACAAATAACCCCAAAAGAAGTAGAAAAAGGGAATAAGAAAGATTAGAAGAGAGCTAAATGAAATTGAAAATAAAAAAGCACTAAAAAAAATAAAGCCAAAAGCTGGTTCAGTGAAAAGATTAACAAAATTGAAGAACTCTTTGCTAGACTAATAAGAAAAAAAGAGAGAAGATGCAAATATATAAAATAAGAAATGAGGAAGGGGATATGATCACTGATCAAACAGAAATAAAAAGCAGCATAAGAGGATATTTTGAAAAGTTGTATGCCAAAAATATGGATAATTTAGAGGAAATGGCCAAATTCCAACAACACACAAGCAGCCTACAATGACTAAAAGAGAAATTGATAAGCTCAACAGATCAATCACAAGTAACAACTTAGGATTTGTCATAAAAAACCTCCCAACTAAGAAGAGTCCAAGAGCAGACAGCTTCTCAGATGAATTCTACCAAACATTCTGGAAAGCACCAACACCAATCCTTCTTAAATTCTTTGAAAAAACACAAGTCCAGAAAACATTATTTAATTCATCTTATGATGCCAACATCACCATAATACCAAAGCCAAACAAAGTTGCCACAAGAAAGGAAAACTTAGACCAAATTCTCTAATGAACCTAGATGCTAAAATTCACAACAACACATTTGTTAATCGTATTCAACAATATATCAAATGAATTATACACCATGACCAATGTTTTCACCCCAGGTATGCAAGGATGATTCAACATAAGAAAATCAAGCACTGTAATACACAACATAAACAGAGCATATGAAAAAATCACATGTCATCCCTATAGATACAGAAAAATCATTTGACAAAATACAACACCCTTTCCTGATGAAAACACTGCAAAAGACAGGAATAGAAGGAAAATTCCACAACATGATAAAGGGTATATATGAAAAACCAAAAGCTAACATCATATTTAATGATGAAATCATGAAATCTTTTCTTCTAACATCAGGAAAAAGACAAGGATGCCCGCTTTCATTCCTCATATTTAACATTGTGTTAGATGTACATGATTGAGCACAGAAGCAAGAAAAAGATATTAAAGACAGCCAAATTGGAAAGAAAGAAGTAAAAATTTCACTATTTGAAGATGACATGATTGTATACATAGAAAGCCCTGAGAAATCTACAACAAAGCTTCTACAACTTGTAAATGAGTTTAGAAAAATGGCAGGTTCTATGATGGATGTGCAAAAATCAGTAGCATTGCTCACCAATAATGAGCAATCTGAGGAGGATATCAAGAAAAAAAATCTCATTTACCATAGCAACAGAAAGAATCAAATTCCTAGGAAAAAGTTAACTAAAGATATAAATGAATTATTCACAGAAAACTATACAACACTATAAAAGGAAATCAAAGAAGACTTAAATAAATGGAACAGTATTCCCAGTTAATGGATAGTAGTACTAAACATCATTAGATGTCTATCCTATCCAAACTGATTTATAGATTTAATGCAATCCCAATAAAAATTCTGACAGCATTTTTTATTGAATTGGGAAAGCTAATTATGAAATTTATTTGGAAGGGCAAGGGGCCCTGAATAGCCAAAGATATATTGAAAAAGAAAAATGAAATCAGAAAAATCACCCTACCTGATTATAAAACATATTAGAAAGCTAGAGTGATCAGAACTGCATGGTATTGGCACAAAGATAGACATACTGGGCAATGGAACTGAATTGAGAGTTCTGATACAGATTCCCACATATACAGTCACCTGTCATTTGACAAGGCCATCAAGCCCAATCAAATGAGAGAGAATGGACTCTTCAACAAATGGTGCTTGGGGAACTGGATATTCATATCCAAAAGAATGAGAAAGTAACACCACCTCACTTCTTATACCAAAATTATCTCAAGATGGATCAAAGATATAAATATAAGATCAACACCATAAAGCTACTAGAAGATAAAGTAGGGAAGTAACTACAGGATCTTGCATCAGGAACTAGTTTCATAAACTTTACACCCAAACCATAAGCAACAAAAATTGTCAAAATTAAAAACTTTTGCACCTCAAAGAAATTTGTCTACAAAGTGAAAAAGCAGTCTATTCAATGGGAGAAAATATTTAATAATCATATATCTGATAGGAGCCTAATATCCAGCATATATTAAAAAATCCTATGCTTTGAAAATAAAAAGACAAACAACCCATTTAAAACATTGGCAAGTGATTTGAACAGACACTTCTCCAAAGAAGTACAAAAGGTTAAACAGTACATGAAAAGATGCTCAACATCACTAGCTATTATGGAAATGCAAATCAAAACTACAATGAGGTATCATCTTACACCCATTAGAGTGGTGGTTATAAAAAAAAGTGAGGACTAAAGAGGTTGCAGTGGTTGTGGAGAAATGGGAAATCTTATCCACTGCTGGTTGAAATGTAGAATCATGTAGCCATTGTGGAGGACAATTTGATGTTCCCTCAGGAAGCTAACTATAGAACTGCCATATGATCCAGATATCCCACAGCTGGGTATATGCCCAGAAAAATTGAAACAGGAACATGAACAGATGTATGCACACCAATGTTCAAAGCAGCATTATTCACTATGGCCAAAAGTTGTGAACAACCCAAATGTCCATCAATAGATGAATGGATAAACAAATTGTGGTACATACATAACTGGAATATTACTCAGTTGTAAGAAGAATGCAGTTTTAATACACAGGATAACATGGGTGAATCTCGAAGATCTTATGTTAAGTGAAGCAAACCAGGCACTGAGGGACAAATATTACATGACTCAACTGATATAAATTAAGCAAATTCAGAAGGGTCAAAGAGCTCATCTGGAAGATAGGTTTAGAGGAGACAGAAAGGGAGAAGAAGGTTGTGCATCAATGCCAATTTGTGCAAAATCTATAATAAGGTGGAAGTGTTGAGTTGTGCATTGGATGGGCATAACAGTGATTCAATGATGTTATTGGGCTGGGTGGTCTGGTCTGTGAGGGGGTAGGGTCAGGAGGTTGGGTTAGACTGTCCATGGAACTGGGGCAAGGGTTGGGGGAGGGAATAGGTAAACTCTGAGTATTTGAGAGTATGTGGTTGAAACTACAATGGTTGGGAAAGTTTTTGGCAAATATGGCAGGGGAGCATTTCTTGTTTAAGGTGTTGGATGTGGGGGCACACGGGACATGTCATACCTGAGGCATGAGTCTAGGTAATGTGTAGCATTCTTCTTGTCATAATGAGTTGTATCAGGGGGTGGAGACTCACATAATCAGTGGGAAGGTGTTGGACTCCCATCCTGGGGAGCCCCACTGTGATCTCAAATAGAGAGGCAGAAGTTTCTCAAGAGCATAGTCAGTGCCTAATAAGGGAGAACAGGCCAGTATGTTAAGCTTTTAGTGTTGTTAAAAGTAACTATGAATCTGGAACTTCAATGAAGTAATCTTGGTGTTTACCATGGATCCTGAGGGGAGAGGGAGGGAGGAATATAATAGATAGAACATGGTACATTTTTGGAGTGATGAAATTGTTCTACATGATTGTGCAAGGATGAATACAGAGCATGTCAAACTTCATCAAAATCTATAAAAGTGTACAGTCCAAAAAGTAAACCACAGTGTAAATCATTGGCCATGGTAGTAGCAATGTTTCAATATTCATACATAAACTATAAAGAATGTACCATCCACATGTAAAATGTTATTAAAAAAGGAAGAGGAAAAAGGGAGAGGACATTGGGTACATGGGAATTACCTGTATTCTGTACGTGACTTCTCTGTAACCTAAAGCTTCTTCGATGACAAAATGAAAAGAAATAAGTCACTGGGTGAAAAAATGAAAGCAAATGTCACTGTATTTACAAGGCAACAGATCTTAAAATGATGAAAGACATAATGGGATTTTTAAAAATATTTTATACTTTTTATTTTTTAATATTTCATACTTTTAAAAAAAAACTTTGCCTTTTATTTGTTATTTTTAAGCAATCATTATTATATCATTTTCCTATTAATTGCATTTATTTATTTTGTTGGCTTCAATTTCGAGGAAGTTTCAGATCACAGAAGGGTTACAACTGTGGCAAGAGAGGATCATTGGTGTGGGGTGACAGAGATAGGGGATGCATGGGAGGAGATATACCTGGGATATAACTATAAGGCATAAGAATGTGTTCAAGTGTTGATGGGGAATTGTCACAGTGGGTGGAGATCTACACAATACCTAAAGTAATATCAGATTCCCATCTTGGAAAGTACTGCCACATTTTCTAATGGGACAGCAACAATCCCCTATGTACAGGGGCATTGCCTAGTGAAGGAGGAAGGACCATTGATGGGCCCTTGATTGTGATGATTGTATTTATGAAACTTTACTTTTGAAATTGAAACTTAGCATAGTATTATATGGTGCCTAAGTGTTACGTCCTGAGAGCATCCTTGTTACTCAAATGTGGCCTCTCTCTAAGCCAAAATTCAGCATATAAATCATTACCTTCCCCCAGCATGGGGCATGACTCCCAAGGATGAGCCTACCTGTCTCTGAGGGATTATTACCAAGCAACAGTTAGCAATGCAACTGGAGAAAGACCTTGACCAACAGGGGCAAAGGGTAAAGACAAGTGAGTTTATATGGCTAAGAGTCTTCAAAGTGTGTCGGGAGGTCATTTCAGAGATTATGCTTATGCATGTCTCAGTGGGAACTCACTGACTACCAAAGCAAATATTACTGCAAATGGTGGGGATCCTGAGTGCTCTGAAGCAATCCACACAGCAGGGGAGACAGCTCAGGAGTTTGGTGCCCTGTCAGTGGGCCTTAATTTGGAATTTATATTTCCCAGTGTGATAGATTTGGATTCAATTGTGCTTTCCCTACACATGGCTCTGCTGACCCTCTATTTGAACTTATAGTTAGTACTAGAATTGATAGTTTTATATCCAAGAGACTTAAATCTTTTGATTGTCCATGTGCCAGTTGGGCCCTGAATCTCAACAGACTTGCAAAACCTACTCTCCAATTCATTGGACTCACCCAGGACAAGTAACAAGGAGATGATGACTGACAATTGCCATCTCAAGGAACAAAGAGAGATCACAACTGCAAGCAAGAAAGTCCAATCCACCTGTCCCATGGGATCTAAGGCCCTCCCAATTAGAGGTGGAGTAGGCATCACTGTCCCAGAAATCTCTGGATTGGGGAATGGATGATGGTATAGAATAAATTTACAGTTTTCCTACTGTAGACTTATTGTGATCTTAGCAATGGAAGAACTATTATCATGAATGTGGAGGCAGTGGCCAATGGAGGTTCTGAGGGGAGGGAGAAGGAAAAATATGTGTAATTTGGGGGCATTTTCAGGACTTGGGAATTATCATGAATGACATTGCAATGACAGATATAAGCAATAGTATATCTTGTAATAACTTGCAAAAATGTGTGGGAGAGAGTGGAAACTACAATATAAACTATAATTATCACTTAGTGGCAATGCTTGAAGATTTGTTCATCAATTGTGGCAAATGTATCGCACTAATAAAGGATGTTGTTGATGTGGAAAAACATGGGAAGGTTATGGTGTGGGGTGTATGGGGATAGCCTACATTACTTTGCATGTATCATTTATGTAATCTAAGTTTCTTTAAAAAATAAAAAATAAAAATTACATTGAAGACAAAGATAAGGAAGTTAAATAACACACTCTTCAAGAATATGTTAGTCATGAGATAAATTGCAAAATAAAATCAGTAAGTAACTTAAAGCAAATGAAATTGATAACATAATATATCAAAATCTATGGGATACAGCAAAAGCAGTTTTGAGAGGGAAATTTATAACCATAAAAGTTTGTATTAAAAATCAAGAAAGAACCAAATTCAAAGACCTAACTGTATACCCGGAGGAAATAAAAAAAGAAAAATAAATGAATACCAAACAAGTAGAAAGAAGTAAATAACCAAGATTAGAGCAGAGCTAAGAGAAATTGAAATTAAGAAAGCACTAGAAAAAATTAACAACATGAAAAGCTGATTCTTTGAGAAGTTTAATAAAATTGACAAACCCTTAGCTAGACTAAACAAGAAAAAAAAAAGAAAGAGGAGGTGGATTAGTCAGCCAAATGGGTGCTGATGCAATGTACCAGGAATCTGTTGGGTTTTAAACAGGGTATTCACTTGGGGCAGAAGCTTACAGTCACAAGGCCACAAAGTGTAAGCTACTTCCCTCACCAAAGTCTGTTACCACATGGTGGAGCAAGATGGCTGCTCACAACTGCAAGGTTTCAGCCTCCCTCTTCATCTTACAGTCTTCGTGGTCCAAGCTTCTTCAAATATCAGCTGTAGGCTGGGATAAGTTTCATCTCTATCCTGGGGCTCATTTCTCTCTGGGCTCAGCTGCTCTGTTCTCTCCACAAGTCAACTGCAGATCATCAAGCCCTCGCTCTTCCCTGAGCTTCCACCATGTCTATGGAGCCATCTCTATTCCTCTGTGTTCTTCTCATGTGTATTTAATTTCCAGACTTCCAGAATCAAAAATTCCTACTAACTCCTCTGCCTTGTCATTTCCACTGTGAACCCCATCCATCAAGTGTGTGGGAACTCAACCTCTTCTTCACGTGGCCCAATCAAAGCACTAATTATAATTTAATCATGTAAACATAAAATCTCTGAAGATAATACATTCTAAAACACAAAGAGGAACAGACCAGTTTACAAACACATTCCAAAATCTATTTTTGGAATTCATAAATAATACCAAATTATTAAAGGAGGCAATTAAGTAAAATAAGAAATGAGAAAGGCATAGCACCACTGATCCCCCAGAAGCAAGAGTATCATAAGAATTTATTTGAAAAATTGTATGCCTACAAGATGAATAATATAGATTAAATGGACAAATTTCTAGAAACACACAAAGAGCATATATTGACAAAAGAAGAAATTGATGAACTCAACAGATCAGTCACAACTAGTGAGATTGAATTAGTCATCAAAACACTCCCAACTAAGAAAAGCCCAGGAGCAGATGGCTTCACAGGTGAATTATAGCAATCATTCTGGAAAGAATTAACACCAATTCTGCTTGAACTCTTCCAAAAAATAGAAGTGGAAGGAACATGGGAAAACTCATTTTGTGATGCCAACATCACCAAAATACCAAAGCCACATATCGATGCCACAATAAAGGAAAACTAAAGACCAATAAACTTATCTCTCTAATAAACCTGGATGATAAAATCCTCAACAAAATACTCACTAATCATATTCAACAACACATCAAATGAATTATACACCATGACCATGTAGGTTTCATCCCCAGTATGCAAGGATGGTTCAACATAGAAAATCAATCAATATAATACACCACATTAATAGATTGTAAGATAAAAAAATCACATGATCATCTCTATTGATGCAGAAATTGCATTCAAAAAATACATTAACTTTTCTTGATTAAAAAAAGCTGCAGTTGTCAAAACTGCATGGTATTTGCTCGGGGATATTCATGCTGACAAATGGAAAAGAAATGAGAGTCCTGATATAGATCCTTGCAAATACAGTCAACTGATATTCGACAAGGCTACCAAGGTCACCCAACTGAGAGAGAATGGAAAATATCCTCTTCAAAAATGGTGCTCTGAGAAGTAGATATCCGTATCTAAAAGAATAAGAGTAGATCACCATTTCACTCCTTACATAAAAATTAACTCAAGATGGATCAACATCTAAATTTAATAGCCAAGACCATAAAGCTCCTCAAAGATAATGAAGGGAAACATCTATGAGACCCTGTAGTAGGAAATGGTTTCAAAAATTTTACACCCAAAGCTCAAGAAATAAAATAAATAAATAAATGGGACCTCCTCAAATTTAAAAATGTATTCTTGTGCTTCAAAGAAGTTTGTCAAGAAAGTAAAAAGGCAACCTACACAGTCAGAGAAAATATTTGGTAATATCTATCAGATAAGGGCCTAATATCTGGCATATATAACTAAATCTTAAATCTTGAAAATAAAAGGACAACCAATTTAAAAAATGTATAAGAGATTTTAATAGACACTTCTCCAAAGAAGAAATACAAATGGTAAACAGCACATGAAAAGATGCTCAGCATCACTAGCTATTACAGAAATGCAAATCAATACTACAGTGAAATATCCTCTTACACCCATTAGACTGGTGACTAGCAAAAAACCCGAGGACTACAAGTGTTGGAGAGGATGTGGATGAATGGGAACCCTTATCCACTGCTGGTGGGAATGTAGAATCTTGCAGCCATTGTGGAGGATAGTATGATATTTTCTTAGGAAAGTAACTATAGAACTGCCATATGATCCAGTAATCCTGCTACTTGGTATATACCCAGAAGAACTGAAATCAGGAACACAAACAAATACATGCACAACAATTTTCATAGTGACTTTATTCACTATTGCCAAAATTTGGAAGCAACCCATATGTCCACCAACAGATGAATGGATAAGCAAATTGTGGTACATACAAACAATGGAATGTTACTTATTTATAAGAAAGAATGAGGATTAACACACAGGAAAACATGGATGAATCTTGAAGAACTTATGTTAAGTAAAGTAAGCCAGGCACCAAAGGAAAAATATTATATGATATCACTGATATGGCTTAAGCAAATTGAGGACACTCACAAAGCTAGGGTCTGGAAGATAGGTATACAGGAGACAGAAAGGGAGTAGAGGGTGGTGAGCTGATGCCCATATGGACAATATCTATGATAAGGTGGAAATTTGTGGTTGGGCAGTGGATGGTCAAGAGAGTGGTACAATGATGTGATTGGGGTTAGTGGTGTTGGTCTGTGAGGGGGAGTATGGTATGGGTTGGTTTGGATTATCCATGGAACTGGCAGGAGTGATGGAAGGAACAGGTAAATTCTGGGAATTTGCAGGTCTGTGGTTAAAACTAGAATGTTGAAAATGTTCTTTTGGCAAATATGGCAGGGAAGGTATACCCTTGTAGGGCGCCAGGTGTGGGAGTATATACAAGATAAGGTGCACCTGAGGCATATTTCTATGGAATATGTAAATGTTCATCTTGTCATATTGTGATGTCTCAGTAGGTGGAATCCCACACAATAAACAACCAAAAAAATAAACTTCCACCCAGGGGCATCCTGCTATGTTCTCAATTAGAGGGTCAAGAATTCCTTGATACCATAGGCAGTGGCCAATTGAAAAAAAAAAAACACAATATGTCAAGACTTCAATAATATTGCAAGTAACTATGAATCTTATACTTCAAAACTGAAACATAGCAGTCAACATAGGTTCCGAGGAGAGGGTGAGGGAAGAGTCCTGTTACATTCCCTAATAGAATGGCAAGAATCCCCAGAGTACAATGGCAGTACCTAATGAAGGAAGATAGACCTTTATGCCAGGCCGTTGTTATTGATATTTGTATTTATGAACCTTTTCTTGTGAAGTTGAAACATACCCTAGTGTTATATATTGCCTAAGAGCTACCTCCTGAAAGCCTCCTTGTTGCTCAAATGTGGCCTCTCTCTAAGCCAAACACAACACACAAATGCATTACCTTCCCAGTGGCATGTTCATGACTCCTGAGGATGAGCATCCCTGTCACTAAGGGATTATTACCAAGCAACAACTATCAATGCATCCAGAAAAATACCAGAAATATTAAAAACAAATGATTATTCATGGTTAAGAGATTTCAAAGTGAATTGGGAAGTCATTCCAGAGGTTATGCTTATGATGTCTGAGGAGGATCTCATTAACTCCACAGTAAATGGTGTCTCAAACAGCAGGTCTCCTGAGAACCCTAGAGATATCCAGACACTATAAAGAGGGCAGACAAGCTTAAGGGTTCAGCACCCTGGCAGTGGACCTTACTGTGGGATTTATGCTCCTCAGTGTAACAGAGTTGGACTTAGTTGTGGTTTCCCTATGCATGGCTCTTCTGCCCCTTTTATTTGAACCTATAATTAACACTATACTTATTACATATGTATCCAGTAGTCTGTTCTGTTCCTGTGCCAGTTGAGCCTTGAATCTCAACAGTGTTGCAACACCTATTTGTCAGTTCATAGGACACACCCATGACTGCTAACAAGGAAATGATCATAGACAATGTCCTTTCCAAGGAACAGAGAGTGTCTGTGACTGCAAGCAAGATAGTTACATGCATCTGTCCCTGGGACTTAAGCACCCTCTCAATTAGAAGCAGAGTGGGCATCATCATCTTCAAATCCTCAAGTTTATGGAACAAACAGTGGATTAAAATAAACATTATTATTCTATTATAGACTTATCATTATTCTAGCAATGGAAAATTTTTTATCATTGATATCAGGCAGTGTCCACCATAGGCTCTGAGGGGAGGGAGAGGAATGAATAGGTAAAATATGGTGGCATTTTCAAGGCATTGGAATTGTCCTGCATGGCACTACAATGAAAGAAACAGACCACTATATATTATTTCATAACCTACTAATTGCGTGTGATAGAGCGTAAGATATAATTTAAAATATAGCCCATCTTTACTGGCAATGCTTCAATATGTGTTCATCAATTGTAACAAATTTACCACACTAATGAAGGATGTTGTTAATGTTCTAATGTGTGTGAGCAGGAGTGGGTGGGACATATGGGAATCCCCTATATTTTTATGTAACATTTATGTAATCTAAAGCTTCTTTGAAAATTAAAATTAAAAAATAAGTTTAAAAAGAAGCATAGCTGAAATTGTGTGGATGAAAACCACAATAAAAGAGATTAAAAATACACTAGAGACATACAACAGCAGATTTACAACAGAAGAAAGAATCAGAGAACTAAAAGACAGGACAACTGAAATAATACAGGCAGAAGAAAACATAGAGAAAAGAATAGAAAAAAATTGATCAGATTATGAGGGCATTGTGTGACAGCATCATACAAGAGATACTTAAAATTATAGAAGTATCTCAACATACACATCATGTGAGTACCAGAAGGAGATAAGGGAAAAGGGACAGAAAGAATATTTGAGGAAATAATGGCCAAAAATTCCCCACCTCTTTTGAAAGACATAAATATACATGTCCAAAAGTGCAATAGACTCCAAACAGGATAAATCATTATGGATCTATTCCAAGACACTTATTAATCATAATGTCAAATGCCAAAGAAAAAGAGAATTTTGAAAGAAGGAAGGAAGAAATGATTCTTCACATACAAGCAATCCTCAATAATATCAAATACTAATTTCTTTTCAGAAACCATGGAGGTGAGAAGGGAATGGAATGATACATTTAAGATACTGAACTAAAAAATGTACAAGCCCCAAATGCTTTACTTACAAAACTGTCCTTGAAAACTGAGGGTCAGTATAAGACATTCACAGATAAAAACTGAGGAAGTTTTTCACAAAAGACCTGCCCTATAAGAACTGCTAATGGGATTTCTTCAGGTTGAAAAGAACAGTCAGGAAAGAGTAGATTGAAGCAGTGTGAAGAAGTGAAGATTTTCACTAACGTTTACTAAATGAATAAATGCAAAACACAATAGTACTATATCCTCAATATATAACTCTACTCTTTAATTCCAATAATAGAATACAATTGAATAAGAAATAATCATGTTCCCTGGTAATGGGAATGCAAAATATAGTGAGATAATGTAAGACAAAAGCATCATAAGGAGGTGGAATGGGTGGATATGGGAGCAGAGATCTGGTATGTTATTAAAGTTATGTTGGTATCTTTACAAATAAGTAGGTTACAGACAGGTTGTGCAATAAAAACAGCAGAGTAGCCATAGAGAACATATTTTAAAATAATCAGAAAATTAGAATTAATGTTTCCATAAATTATTGAGCTGCCTTTTTCTGTTATTTTATTTTTATGATTTTTAAATAAATCTATTAAAATTTAAATATGCATATATATATATATGGAATTAAGAAAGGGATCAAGAAGACATTTCATCACAAAAGTTCTTTTCTAAAGGAAAGGAGGCTGAAAGAAAGGAAAAGAGAGAAAAAAATGAAATAAAACATAAAAGCCAAAGGAAAGGAAGGCAAACATAAGTATTGGTTTCATAATAATATCACTGAATTTTAATGCATTAAGTTCACTGATCAAAAACACCAATTGTGAGAATGGATGAAAACAATAACAAAAAGACATTATCCAACCATATGTTATTTACCAGAGACTTACCTTAGACCCATTAACACAATTAGGAAGGAAAAGTTAATCCATCAAATAGTAACCAAAAGAGAGCTGAAGTAGCTGTATGTATATCAGGCAAAACAGAATTTTTTAAACTTCATTTATAAAGATGCTTTAAATTATAGAAAAGTTCTATCAGAAATAGAGTGGATTCCCATATACCCACCCCTTCTTTCTCTCTCATTTTCCCCTTTTAATAATTTCTTACATTTGTGTGGCAAATTTATTACAATTGATGAACAAATATTTAAGAATTGCTACTAACAACGATCTATAGTTTATATTATAGTTTACATTTTACACAGTGCAATATTATAGGTTTTTACAAAATGTATACTAGCACATATCCATCTTTGCAATATCATTCAGTACATTTCCAATGTCCAAAAAATGCCTTATATTACACCTGTTCTTCCCTCTCCCTCCCATCAGAACCTCTGGTAACCACTATCTTTATATTAATGTTAGAAGTTATTCTCTTCTTACAATAATAATAAGTTTACTCTGGACCATGGTTTCATTACTGCCTTATGTTTGTTCATTACTCAATTTTTATGTTTTTGGCATCGTGATGCCTGTTCTCATTCAGATTGAGAGAAGGCTTAGACTTTATGGAGAAGACGAAAGTAACTGCCTAGCTCGCAGTTATAGAAACCCTCTGTTTTTTGATACTGGGGTTGTCCACCATGATCATTTTGCTAGTTTCCCTGTGTGAGTGCACTGAACTGGAAAACAGGTGTTGACTGCATCTTCCCTGACCATGATGCAATGAGACTGGAAATCAATAACATATTAAGAATAATTAAGAATAATCCACAAATTTATTGAAGCAAAAGAACACACTGTTAAATAATCAATTGGTCAAAGAAGAAATACCAGGGTAAATCGGTAAATATCTTGAGATAATTAAAAATAGGAACACAACACATAAAACTTAAGGGATGCAGTGAAGGTAGTACTCAGAAGGAGATTTAGAGTCCTAAATGTTTACATTTTTTAAAAAAAATCTTCAATCGAAGACCTAATGACACACTTAGATGAACTAGTATTAGAACAGCAAAGTAAACCCAACACCAGGT
Source organism: Cabassous unicinctus (assembly GCA_029593785.1). Lineage (NCBI taxonomy): Eukaryota > Metazoa > Chordata > Mammalia > Cingulata > Chlamyphoridae > Cabassous > Cabassous unicinctus. The sequence goes on along the minus strand of JAQZBX010018239.1, from coordinate 17,708 downwards.
GAAACTAAGAAATAGCAAAAATTAGAACACAAATAAATAACATAAATAATAATAAACAAAATGAGAGCATTGACAAAATCAAAAGTGTGTTCTTTGAAAAGAGCAATAAAATTGACAAACCTTTAGCAAGAGTGAAAATAAAAGCAAGGACACAATTAAATAAAATCAGACATGAGAGGAGGACATTTCTACTAAACCTAAAGAAATAAAAAGGATCATTACAGGATACTATGAACAACTATATGCCTACAAATTAAACAATCTAGAAGAAATGGACAGATTTCTAGAAATACACAACTTGCACTGACTCTAAAAGAAATAAATGATTTCAACAGACAAATTTCAAGAAGAAGGATTGACTCAGTGTGGTAAATTGAGTCTTTTATGGACTCCAGAAAAGTACGTTCTTAAATTGGTCCATTCCTTTGGGTGTGATCCTATTGTAGGTACAACTCACCCTTTGATCAGATTACATTTAGTTAAGGATCATTTGATTAGATTAATTCAATAAGGCATAGCATATGATGGGTCTTAATCCTATTACTGGTGTTTTTTATATACAGGATGAATATACAGAGTAAAGGTCACAGACACAGACTGAAATATCCAAAAGAAGAGAGAAAATGTCCCAGAAGCCAGAAGCTGAAATCAATAGAACCTAGGAGAGAGAAATCCACAGAAGTAGAGAGAGTACCACAAGAGCAAGAATCTGAAACCAATGGAGCCTGGAGAAGTAGGCAGTGACCTGAAGATGCTGCCATTGTGCCCAGCCATGTGGCAGGAGTCCATGAACTTTGGCAGCCAATCTTCAAGGAGAGCTTCACTTTATGCCCTAATTCAGACAATTTTTTCAGACTCAAAATTAGAAGTATATAAGTTTTAACATTCTCCATATACCAAGGCATATTGCCTTGGTAGCCTTTAGCAAAATAAAACAATCAGTAATCAAAAACCTCCCAATAAAGCAAAACCCAAAATCAGTTGATTTCACAGATGAATGCTGCCAAATATTCCAAAAAGATTAAATAGCAAATCTGCTCAAACTCTTCCAAAAAATTGCAGAGAAGGAAACACTACCTAACTCAAGTTTTGAGGCCAAAATCACTCAAATACCAAAGCTAGATAAAGATACTAAAAGAAGAGTAAATTACAGACCAATACCTCTTATGAATGAATATAGGTGAAAAATCCTCAAAAAATACTAACAGACTGAATTATATACCATTGTAAAGAGGGATTGATCCAAGATATATAAGGATGATTCATCATAAGAAAATCAATTACTGTAATACCTACATTGCCAGGAAAGGGGGAAAAAAACTCATGGTTGGCTCACTTCACATGGAAAAGGCATTTGAAAAATACTAGCATCCTTTATTCATGAAAATAGACTACTAGAAATAGGAGACTTCCTAAATATGAGAAACAGCATATAAGAAAAACCCACCGGTAACATCATACTCACTTGTGAAAGACTGAAATTTTTCCCTATAAGTCCAGAAACATGACAAATATGCCCACTGTCAACATGTTTATTCAATATTTTACTGGAAGAACTAACCAGAGCATACAAGCAAGAAACTGAAATAAAAAGAACTGAACTGAAAATGAAGTGTAAAACTTTCACTATATAAAGAAAATGTGATCTTATATATAGTATGTCACTATAAATCTGAAAGAAAACTTCTAGAGCTAATAAACAAATTCAAGAAAGTGGTGGTGTATAAGATCAACATGCAAAATATAGTAGTGTTTCTATACCATAATAATAGAAAATATAAGAAGGAAATTAAGAAAAAAGCTTATTTAGAACTACGACTAAAGAATCAAGTATTTAGGATAAATTTACCCAAGGATGCAAATGACATGCATGTAAATCTGCGAAACATTGCTAATGGAAATCAAAAAAAGTCTAAATAAATGGAAGGGCATTCAATGTTCATGGATTAGAAGATTAAATATTGTTAAAATGTCAGTCCTACTGAAGATACTTTAAAATAAAAACAGTCTTATTCAAATTTCTAACAGCTTTCTTTGTAGAAATGGAAAACCAATTATCAAATATATTTGGAAGGGTAAAGGGCCCCAAATAGAGAAAAACATGTTGAAAAAGATTGAAGTTGGAAGATTCACACTTCCCAACTTTAAAACTTATTACAAAGTTACAGTGATCAAAACAGCATGGTACTTGTACAAGAACAGCTATATAGACCAATAGAATTGAAATGAGAATCCAGAATTAAACCATCACATCTATGGCCAATTTATTTTTAAATATATTTTTATTGGAGAAGTAGTGAACTTACAAAACAATCATGTACACCTGTGCAATTCCCATACCACACCCCTCCACCAACACAGTACATCATTGTGGAACATCTGTAACAAACCATGAGATAATATCATCAGACTATGACCACTAACTATGATCTACAGTGTACATTTGGTATATTCCTCTCATATCCCCCCTATTATTAATACACTGCATCTTTGACACTGATGTAAATTATTACAGTACTTCTCTTTATGTTAGTCCATGGATTACATTAATTGTATTTTCCCATGCTTCTCCACATTCTTAACACTTTGCAATAATGATGTAATTTTGTTACAGTTCATAGAATGACATTCTATATATTTGTACTATTCTTGTATTTGTACTATCAATCACAATTTTCATCCACCCCTTCACAATTGCCAAAATATATAAACAGCACAAGTTCCCATAAACAAATGACTGCATAAACAAAATGTTGTATGTACATAAAATGGAATATTCTTCAGCTGTGAAAAGAATGAGGTTTTATTCATGTGACAACATGGATGTATTTTGAACACCTTATGTTGAGTAAAATGAGTTAGGCACAAAAGGACAAATATTGATCTCACAGGTATGAAACAATTAGAATATGAAAATTGATGGTCAGAAATTCGAATGGGGAGCTAAAATTTAATTGGTACATGAGTTCTGTTGGGTTGTTGTAAAGTGTGTGGTAATGGACGATGGTGATAACTGCACAGCATTGTGAATGTAATTAACACCACTGAATTATATATCTTAATATGTTTAAAGGGGGAAATTATTAGGATGTATATGACACTGAAATAAAAAACAATTATTAAAGAAATAGAGATTTTGGAAGTAAGGCTTTGAGGAGGAGGCTTTTGTAACCAGTTTTGTATTTTAAAAATACTGGCATGAATTCTATGCAAAGATTTTTCTATGGTCATTCAAAATATAAAAAGAGAAATAAAATGCAGCACATCATTACAGTGGAATATCATTCATCTATAAAAAGGAATGAAGTGTTGACACCAGCAACAACATGCTCCAAACTTTAAGACATCATAGTCAGTGAAATAAGCCAGATGGAAAAGGACAAATATTGCATGATCCTACTCATGGGAAATAATTAAGGTATGCAAATTTCTATAGACAGAAACTTAAATACAGGGGCTAGAGTTGTAGCTGGTTTTGTTAAGTCAAGGCTTAATGAGTACAGAATTTTCTGTATGAGGAGATGAAAACATTTTTTTAAGGAATGATGGTGAATGTGCATTACATCATTGAATGTAATTAACTCTAGTGAACTGTATATTTGAAAGTGGTTAAAATATGATATTTTAGGTTGTATTTATGTTAACAGACTAAAAATTATAAAAACCCATAAAAATGTAAAAAGAATGAACTCCAAAGTAAACTATGGACTATAGTTAATGTTCATTTTAATAACATTGTTTCACCAATTGTAGCAAAGTAATCACACTAATGCAAAATATTTAAAATGAGGAAAACTAATTGTTTTAGGGGATTATGTTGAACTCTGTATTTCTGCATGACTTTTTATAAATCTTCTATTACTCTAAAAATATGAAAAAATGAAAACTGAAAAGGGAATGAATGTTTCAATGAAAGAATAAATTAATCACTAAATTAAAATTTATTGTTTAAAAATCATTAAATGGCAAAATTATGTTATATATTTATTTAACCACAATAAAAAAAGAAAAAAAGTCTTAATTTAATATATGTGGGTAGAGTAGATGTCAATCAACCGGATATATTTTAATCCTCTTGGGAAAATTAACTGTTGCAGCCCTTACAGAAGGCACTTGATATTTTTCTGTAACCATGAAATTTTTCATGTTCTTTGTGCAAAATTCTCTTCATAAGAATATATCCAATATATATTCTTGTACCATGGAAATAAAACAATTGTACAATAATGTTCATAACCACATGACATATATTCACAGAAAACTAGAAATAACACAAACATTTTAATAAAATACAGGTATATATAGATATATATAGTATTGCCATTGAAAAGAATGTTACTAAAGGACTAAACAGAATGGGCTACAGTTACTTGCAACTATGTTAATGTTAAATAATGTTAAGTGAAAAAATCTCGATTTTGTTCTTCAGCTGGGTTTACAGTGAATTTGCAGTGAATATTATAGGCAAAATTAATACATTCACGATCCAAAAAAAAAAATAACATTTTATGTTGACTCAAGAATAATTTCTCCTACAAGCTATTACAAATTGTTATTGCAAAATTGAATAGAGAGGACTTCTGGCAAGATGCTACCAGAGTAAATAGGCAGGGCTCAACTCTTTCAAAGAAACAATAGAGGAAGGGCAAAAGCTATCTGAAGGACCTACTTTGGGGATCTGAAGATGAAGAGAGTGGTGCACATCATCCAGGAGGGAGAGGGTCAGAGAGAAAAAGAGGCCAAAGGAAAACAGTGAGTTACTTATCCCTGAGGCTGGGAATTGCACATATACCCCACTCTCATGGTGAATGGACTTTCTAAAACCTGTGGCTCACTGCAGCCAACTGAGTAGGGTACCTTACCTATGGAAGGCAGGCTGCAGGGTGATTGATGAGCACTAGGAGCCTGAGATTAGTTGTAGGGCCTAACAGGGAAGTCTTTTTCTGTTTGTTTTTCTCTTTCTTTGTTTCCTTTTCTCTGTTCCTTATTTTTCCTTTTCTTTTTTATTTCTTTTATTTCTATCATTCTTCCCTCTTCCATTGCTTTTCTTTAATAACAGTTTCTCTTGTTTGATCTTCATTATTTTTTCTTGTCATCTTTACAGTCTTTAACTTTATTCTATTTTTTATTTCATTTATTATTCCACCTTCTTATTCTTATTCCTTTGAACTTTTTAATGATTTTTCAATCTTATTACATAATTTATCCTGGTTCATTTATATATCATATTCTCTATACATTTTTTAATATTACTAGTATTATTTTTGTCTTCATCTCTCTTTCCTTTTGTAAGGTCTTAATATTTTTTCAAGGAGACAGAGACATATACAAATATATAGAATAAATGGAACCCAGTGTAAAAGAGGAAGATTAACATAAAGTAAAACAAAATAAAATCTTAATGTAGTTAGAGAATTTAACCATCTGAAAAAGCCTGTCAAAATAAACAGATGCCTAGACACAAACAAAAAATTGCACATACTGCTAAGAAACAGAAAGACATTTCCTGGTCTAATGAACAAACTATAAAACAAACAAACAATCAAACAAGCACATAAAACAGCAGGATATGCAGGACATAGAACAAATAACCAAGGATATCCAAAACAATCATGAATCAACTTAATGAAGTGAAGAAAGAAATAAAGGATATCCAGAAGACACTGGGGAATCATACTGAAGTTATGAACATTCATAAAATGATAAATGATTTGATGGAACTGAATGGCACAATGCAAAAAATAAAAAAATTGATGGAAGCACATACTAGCAGATTTGAACAGGCAGAGGAAAGAATTAGTAATTTCAAAGATACCATATTTGAAAATGGACAGATAGTAGAACAGATAGATAAAAAGATTTTTGAAAAACCCAGTCAGCATTCAGGGAATTGAATGACAACATGAAATATACAAATATATGCTTTATAGGCAACCCAAAGGGAAATGGATAAGGGAAAGAGAGCAGAAGGAATGTTGAGGGAAATAGTGGCTGAAAATTTCCCAACTCTTTTGACAGACACAGATATACATGTCCTGGAAGTATAAAACACACTCCAAACAGTATAAATCCTATCAGGCTTACACGGAGACATATACTTATCAAATTATCAAGTGCTTAAGAAAAAGATAAAATACTGAGACCAGCAAGAGAAAAGAGCACTGATTTCTCATCTGAAACTATGGAGGCAAGAAGGCACTGTATGGCATAAGTAAGGTGCTAAAAGAAAAAAAAAACCTGTCAGCCGAGAATATTGTTTCCAGCAAAGCTGTCATTCAAAAAGGATGGAGAGTTCAAAGTATTCACCAATAAAAATAAAGAGTTTGTCAAAAAAAATAAACCTGCCCTAGAAGAAATACTAGAGAAAATTCTGCAGTTTGAAAGGAAAAAACAGGAGAGAAAGGGTTGGAAGAGAGTTTACAATGGAAGATCATTAGCAAGAATAACAAAAAAGATAAAGAGAGGAATGAAAAATATGACATATTTAAACTTAAAAATGGCAAATGTAAGTACTGCCTTGACAGATATAACATTGAATGTTAATAGATTAAACACTCCGATCAAAAGACACAGATTGACAGAATGGATAAGGAAATATGACCCATCTATATGCTGTCTACCATAAACTTATCTTAGACCCAGGGATAAAAGGACATTGCAAGTGAATGGTTGGAAAATGATTTTACATGCAAACAATAACCAAATGAGGGTGGAAAATTATACTAATATCAGACAAAATAGACTTTAAATGCAAAACTATGGTAAGAGACAAAGAATTAATGTATGTAACTATGAATGTTTTAATATTAATTAAAAGGGTAATCTATCAAGAGGAAAGTGCAATCATAAACATTTAAGCACCTAAACAGTGTGCCCCAAAATACATCAGGCAAACATTTGAAAAACTAAGTGAAGAAATAGATGACACTACAATTATAGTGGGGGACTTTAATACACCATTATCACCATAAGACAGAACATCTCAACAGAGGGTCAATAAAGAAACAGAAACTTTGAATAATACATTAGAGGTGCTAAAACTAATAGATATATACAGAACATTACACACAGCTACAGCAGGATATACATTCCTCTAGAATACATGTGGATCATTTTGCAGAAAGACCACATGCTAAGTCACAGATCTCAAGGAAATCAGAAAGATCAAAATTATATGAGGTAATTTCTCTGACGACAATGGAATGAAGCTGGAAATTAATAAGGGACAGAGAAACAGACTAGGCAAAAAGATATGGATGTTAAAAAACAAACTCTTAAACAAGCAGTGGGCTAAGGAAGAATTACAAAGAAATCAGGAACTATCTTGGAAAAAATGAAAATGAGAACAATACATATCAAAACCTATAGGATGCAGCAAAAGCAGTGCTGAGAGGGCAATTTAAAATGCTTATATTATAAAAGAAGAAAGAGCTAAAATCAAAGACTTACATATAGATCTGGAGGAACTAAAATATAACAAAAAATTAATCCAAAAGCAAGCAGAAAGAAGGAAATAACAAAGATTAGACAGTGCTAATTGAAATTAAGAATTAAAACACTAGAAAAATTAGCTAAACTAAAACCAGTTTTTTTGAGATTAATAAAATTGAGAAACCCTTAGCTACACTAACAAAGAAAAAAAAGAGAAGATGCAAATACATAAAATAAAAAATGACAGAGGGGATATCACCACTGACCCACAGAAATAAAGAGCATCATAAGAGGATACTTAGAAAAATTGTATGCCAACGAGATGGATAACTAAAATGAAATGAATAAAGTTCTATTAACATACATACAACCTACATTTACGAAAAATGTAATTGATGAACGCCACAGAAAAATCAGAAGTAATGAGACTGAATAAGTCATCAAAAACTCCCTACTAATAAAATCCCAGGACCAGATGGCCTGACAGGTGAGTTCCACCAATAACTCTGGAAAGAACTACAACCAATCCTTCTTAAACTCTTCCAAAAAAATAAAAGTGAAAGGAACATTTCCTAACTCTTTCTATGATGCCAACATCACCCTAATACCAAAGTCACATAAAGATGCCATAAGACAAGAAAACTCTACTATAGTACAGTATCAACACCAGGAAATTGACATAAGCACAGGCACAGAGTGTGTGTATAGTTCTGTCACTTAATTGTGTGTGAATTCCTGTAACCACCACTGCTACCAAGAACGGTTCTGTTCCCTCAACACAAAGATCTCCCTTCTGCTGCCCTTTTATACTCACACCTTCCCCACCCCAACATTCTGAACCTGTAGTAATCACTAATTTGTTATTCAGCTCTATGATTTTGTCATTTTGAAGATGATATAAAATAGGAATATTATGCAGCCATAAAGGGGAGTAAAGCTATGATGTATGCAACAACATGTTGGAGACTTTAAGCATCATGTTGAGTGAGGTAAGCCACACACAAAGGGACAAAATATTGTATGATCTCACTTATATGAAATAAGCAGAATATGCATATTTATAAAGTCAAACTAGAATACAGTTAACTAGGTCCTGAGTCAGGGAAGGAAATGGAAGTTAAATGTTTAATTGGTATGGAGTTTCTGTTTGGGAGGATGGAAAAATTTTGGCAATGGATGACTGTGATGGAGGCACAATGTTGCATATGTAATTAACAACACTGATTTGAAAAACGATAGGAGAGCAGGTGTATCTCAGTGGATGAGCAACTGCTTCCCATGTATGATGTCCCAGGTTCAATCCCTGGTACCTCCTAATAAAAAGGGAGATAAAAAAGGAAATTTTAGGGTGTATATAAATTATCACACTTACATCCCCATAGAACTGTACAATGCAAAAGAGACCCCTAATATAAACAGTGGGCTAAAGCTAACAGCAAAATTATAATAATGTTTCATGAACTGTAACAAAGACACCACATTAATGCAAAATGTTAGTAGAGAAAATTGTGTGTGAGAGATGGAATATATCAGAACTCAATATCTTCTGCATTCATTTCTGTAAATCTACAACAGCTTAAATAATTTTTTTTAAAAAAATGATTGATGTAGAATAGAATCATGCAGTATGTGGCCTTTTGTGATTGGCTTTTTTCACTCAACGTAATACCCCTGAGATCCATCCAAATGATTGTGTGTATCAATAGTTTATTTCTTTTTAATGCTGAGTAGTCATACATTGCATGAATGTACCAGAGTTTACATAACCATCCACCTACTGGAGGACTTTTGGATTGTTTCCAATATGGTGTTTATGCAAATAAAGCTTCTCTAAACAATTGTATATAAAAAAAAGAAAACTATAGGCCAACCTCTCTAACAAACCTGGATGTTAAAATGCTAAAAAAATTACATGCTAATTGTATTAAATAAAACATCAAAAGAATTATACATGAAGATCAAGCAGATGTCATTCCTGGTATGCAAAGATGGTTCAACATAAGAAAAACAATCAATGAAATACACCACATTAATAGATCAATAGAAAAAAAAATCACAAGTTCTTCTTTATTGATACATAAATAGCATTTGACAACATACAACATCTTTTCTTGAAAAAAAATCACTTCAAAAGATAGGAATAGAAGGAAACTTCCTCAAAATGATAAAGGGTATATATGAAAAACCAACAGCTAATGTTATATTCAAGTGTGAAATGCTGAAGACTTTCCTTCTAAAATCTGGAACAAGACTAGGAAGCTCACTGTCACTGCTCTTATATAATGCTGTGTTAGAAGTACTTGCTTGAGCACTTAGTTAAGAAAAAGTTATAAAAGTCATCACAATAAGTAAGAAAGATGTAAAACTTTCTCTATTTATAAAAGACATTATCCTATACACAGAAAGCCCTGAAAAATCTACAAGAAAGTGTGTTGAGTTCAGTAAATTGTTAGGATATAAGGTAAACGAGAAAAAATTAGTAGCATTTCTGTACACCAATAATGGGCAAACTGAGGAGGAAATCAGGAGAAAAAAATCCATTTACAATGCAAATGAAAGAATTAAATATCTAAGAATAACTTAACTAAAGATGTAAAGTATGTGTACAGAGAAAACTATAGAATATTGTTAAAGAAAATCAAAGAAGACCTAAACACATGGAAAAATATTCCATGTTCATGGACTGGAATACTAAATATCATTCAGATGTCTGTCCTACTAAATTGATTTAAAGATTTATCACAATCCCAATAAAAATTACAACAGCATTATTTACTGAATTGGAAAAGGTAATTATGAAATTTATTTTGAAGGTTAATGGGCCAAAATAGCCAAAAACATATTGAGAAAAAACAAAATTGGGGGAATTATGCTAATAGATTTTAAAGCATACTACAAAGCTGCAGTGTTCAAAACTGCATGATATTGGCACAAGGATAGAGATACTGACAAATCAAACCAAACTGAGAGTGTTGATATAGATCTTTGCATATATAGTCAACTGATACTCAACAATTCCACCAATCCTGCTAAACTGAGACTGAAAGACCTCTTCAACAAATTGTACTGGTAGAACTGGATATACATATACAAAAGAATGAGAGAAGATCATGCCTTATACAAAAATTAACTCACGATGGAACAAAGATCTAAATATAAAAGCCAACTCCATAAAGTTCCTGGAAGATAACATAGGGAAGCATCTTCAAGAGCTTGTAATAGTAAATGGCTTCATCAACTTTATATCCAAAGGATAAGGAATGAAAGAAAAAATAGGAAAAATGGGAACTCCACAAAACTAAAACTTTTGCACTTCAAAGGAGTTTATCAAGAAAGTGAAAAGGCAGACTACTCAGTGGGAGAAAATATTTGGGAACCACTTATGTGATAAGGGTCTAATATCCAGCATATATAAAGAAACCCTACATATTGAAAGTGAAAACACAAACAACCCACTTAAAAAATAGGCAAGATATTTGAATAGACAATTTTACAAAGAAGAAATGCAAATGGATAAAAAGAATATCTAAAGATGCTCAACATCAGTAGCTATTAGGGAAATAAAAAAACTACAAGGAGATATCATCTTAAACCTATTAGTCTGGCAGCTCTTACATAAATAGAGAATTACAAATGTGGGAGAGGATGTGTAGGAAAGGGAAACTTATCCACTGCTGGTGGAAATGTAGAAAGGTGAAGCCATTATGGAGGACAGTTTTGCCTTTCCTTGAGGAAGCTATTGAACTGCCAAATGATCCAGCAATCCCACTGCTGGTATATACCCAGAAGAATTGAAAGCAAGGAAACCAACAGTATATGCACACCAATGTTCATAGCGACATTATTCACTATTACCAAAGTTGGAAGTAATACCGGTGTCCATAAAAAGATGAATGGATAAGCAAATTTGGTATATATATACAATTTAATATTACTCAGTTGTAAGAAAGAATGAAGTATTGACACTAGAAAACATGGATGAATTTTGAAAACCATTTGCTGAGTGAAGTAAGCCAATGACTAAAGGACAAATATTACATCATCTGACTGAAATAACCTAAGTAATTTGAGGAGGCTCACAGAGCTAAAGTCTGGAAGATAAGTTATCAAGAGACAGAAAGGGAGTAGAATTCGGTCAGCTGATACTCAATATTGGTAAACCCTATGATAAGGTGAAAGGGGTAGTTTGGTAGTTGATGGGATGATAGTGGTGTAGCCATGTGAGATGGGTCAATGGTGCTGGAATGTGAAGGTTAGCAGGGTGGGGGTTGGTTTGAACTATCAACTTGAAATTAGGGGTGGACTGGAGGAAGGAGCAGGTGAACTCTGGGATTTGTAGGTCTGTGGTTGAAACTACAATGGTGGCAATGTGCTTTTGGCAAATTTGCAGGATGTCGGTGGTAGCAGTTACATGGGAAAACATGCACCTGGGTCATGCTTCTGTGGAATATGATAGTGTTCATTTTGTGTTAGTGTGTCATTTTAGTGACTAAAGACTCACACAATAAAGAAGAAAATATTAAACTTCCATCCTAGGGAGTCTTGCTCTGTTCTGAAATAGAGGGGCAAGCGTCTCTCAAGAACATAGGCAGCGCCTAATAAAAGAAGATGGACCACTATATCAAGCCCTCAATATTAATGTACGTAACTATGAATGCTGTTTTTCAATAATTGAAACCTAGTGGTTACCATGGTTTCCAAGGGGAGGGAGAAGGAATTTTGGGTGGAGCATGGGGCAATTTTGGGGCATTGGAATTTTTCTGCATGATATTGCAATGAAGGATCCAGGTCATTATACAATATTTTAGAACTTATAAAAGTGTGCAGTACAGAATGTGAACTATAATTTAAACCATTAACCATGGTAAGTGGTAATGCTTCAATATTTGTTTATCAATTTTAACAAATGTACCATACTCGTGTAAGAAGTTATTAATAGAGGAATGTCTGAGAGGGAGACAGGGAGTGTATATGACCATCCCTTATATTTTCCATGTGAATTTTCTGTTACCTAAAGCTCTCTGAAAATAAAGTGAGAAAAAAAGACACTTGTGGAGTAACAGAAGAAATTGTCACTGTACAGAAAAGATAAAAAAATCTTATGGAACTAAAAGAAAATGCAATATAATAATTTATATTTTTAAATATTTTTTTATTTTTTATTTTTGGCTTTTTTGGAGGGAGGTTTCATATTGCAGAAAAGTAGCAACTGTGGAAATGGAGGATCACTGGTGTGGAGTGTCATTGGTGGGTGATTGTTTGGGGAGGGGTGCACCTTGGGCATGCCTCTATGGAATATGAATGTGTTCAAGTGGACATAGGATATTGTCTCAGTGGTTGGAGAACCACACAATAAAAGAAAGACTATTGAATATTGAGTAGTTATATTCTCTAATAAAGTGGCAAGAATCTCTAGAATACATGGGCACTGCCTAGCAAAGGAGGGCAGACCAGTTTGCCAGGCCCTTGATATTGATGCTTCAACTTATGAACCTCATTCTTGTGAAGTTGAAACTTAGCTTGGTATTATATACTGCCTAAGAGTTTCCTCCTAAAAGCCTCCTTGTTGCTTTAACGTGGCCTATCTTTAAGCCAAACTTAACATTTAAACACACTACCTTCCCCCTGTGTGGGACATGACTTTCAGGGATGAGCCTCCCTGACATTGAGGATTATTACCAAGCACCAATTAGTGATGCATTTGTAGGAAGACCTTGACCAAAAGGAAGAAATATTAAATACAAATGAGTTTTTATGACTAAGATATTTCAAAGTGAGTCAGGAAGTTATTGCAGAAGATAAGCTTATACATATCTTAGGAGGATCTAACTGACTATTGCAATTAATGGTGCCTCAATCAGGGAGGCTCCTGAAGGTTCTAGAGATATCTGGACACTATATGCAGGGCAGACCACCTGGGGAATTTGGCACCCTGTTGGTAGGACTTACCTTGGAATATATGATAACCCATTCCCCCAATGTATGGGAGTTGTACTCATTTATAATTTTCCTACACATGGTTCTTATGCCCATCTTATTTGAACCTTTAATTAGCACTATACTTCTTAAATATGTCCCAGAGACTTAAAACTTTAGTTCTGTTCATCTGCTCCTTGAGCCCTGAATCTCAGCAGAGATGCAACACGTACTCTCCTGTTCATTGGACTCATCTAGTACAACTAACAAAAGGATGATGATAAGCAATGCCCATCACATAAAACAGAGAGCATTTACAACTGCAACAAAGACAGTTCCACCAATCTGCTCCATGGGATCTCAGCCCCCTCCTTATCTGAAGCAAAGTGGGCATCACAATTCCAAAATCCTGAGATTTGAGGAATGAACAATAAAATAATAAGGGTGGAATGCAACTAGGCACTAAATTAGACTTATTATTCTAGTAATGGAAGAACTTGTAACATTGATATAAAGGCAGTGGTCATCAGAGTTTCTCATGGGAAGGAGAGGGAAGAATAGGTGTAACAAAAGGTATGTTTGAGAAACTGGAATTTTTATGTGTGACATTGCAATGACAGACACAGGTCATTATACATTTTATCAAAACATATAAAGTTATGCAGTGCAAATTGTAAACCATAATGTAAACTACAGAAAATGGCAATATAAAAAGTATAGCAAAACTTCAATATGTGTTCATCAATTGTAACAAAAGAACCACACTAATGAAATATGTTAATGGGGAAAAATTTGGGAAGGGGAGAGGGTTAAGTAAATGAGAATCCCCTATATTTTCAATGTAACATTTATGCAATCTAAATCTTCTTTAAAAAAAAAATAATAATATAATGTTAAAAAAAAAGAAAATATTGTCAATAGATTTCTAAAATATTGCACAGGTAACATATTTTCTCTTCCAATACCATTGCTCCTGTATAACTGGAACACTGTTTACAATTTACTGTAATAATGGCTTTTACTCATTTACCATTACCCATGAAGTGTAAATTTAACTCCATGTGTTTTAGTAATGCACTGCATAATTAATCATCTGAATTTAGTACTCAATTAATTCATACTAAATGAAATCAGAAATTGAAACTTTAGGAAGTTCCAAGTTTCCAGTTCCCAGAGAATTACTTCCTCAATAAGACTTAACTGAACTTGGAACTAGGCAGCCATTTCCTTGAAAGACAGGATTGGAAATGCAGTTCTACAGGAAGGGTTTGTGGAAAGTCTTACTGAATGATGGTTGGGACCCCTGTAAAGTGCATGTAAAACCAACAATCATTTGTGAGGCCTGTGTGAACAAAACCACTGTCAGCCTGAGAAAAAGGTGTAGGAAAGGGAGAAATTGAAGGAAAGAAGATTTCAAGGGCAAATCGGTGAAAACTGAGGTCTAGACTTAAGACATAATTTCCCGTCAAAATAGGTACCTCATCAACGTGTGTAGAAAGGGTGAGTTTTCCCTGGCAATTGAAAGGGATATCCCACTATTCAGGGAGAGTTCATCTTTCCCAGGCCTCAGAGAACATAGGCCATATTCCACAGAGACTGGGGAAATTTCAGTCACTATCCACAGTTATGAGTGGGTTAGGCCTGTGTACCAGAGACTGGAGAGTGACCATCATTGTGGAGGTTGAAGCCTGGAGCTCAGCCACAACCCAGATGCTTGATGAAGGTGGAGCCAAGAAGATGGCCACTGGGCCATGCATGATATAGGTGGACATCCATGAAGCCTGGAGGAGAAGGAACCATCATTCTACATACGACTCTCAGACTTTGAAATCTAATGGAGTATGCCCTACAGGTTTTTGGAACACTTTGGGACCCTTGACCACTGCTTTCTTCCCAGTCTCTCCCTATGATAATGGACATGTTTATTCCATGATTGTCCCTCATTTGTTTATTAGAAGCAGATAACTTTTTATTTTTTTTTAAGTTTCAGAGGCCTACATCCAGAGGGGAACTTTGCCTGAAGACAGTCTGCATGCCTAAAATTGATTATTATGAGATTTTGTATTTAACATTCCTACTGAAGTGATTTAAGACTTTTAAAACATTGTGAGGGATTGAATGCATTTTTCTTATGGAAAGTATATAACTTTTTGGGATCCAGTGGGTGACATATGACAATTTTAAGCTTTTGTGAATCCCAGAAAAGATCATGTTCTTGGGGCTAATCATTTCCTGGGGTGTGGGACCATTTGATACAATTGAATTGAGTTGGGGGCCTTTGGTTGGAATATTTCAGTGAGGTATGACCCAGAGTGGGTCTTGGCCCTCTTGTTGGAGCCCTTGAAAATGGAAAAACCTGCAGACACACACACAGAAAGAGAGTTACCTTGTGAAATAGGACTCCAGGATTGCCTACAGGTGCAGAAAGACAGAAAAAAAAAACAAAAACCAGAGGCTGAGAGAGAGGCTGGAGGCTGGAATCAGTGGAGCAGCTGAAGGTGAAGCCATGAACCCTGAGGAGAGGGGAGAGATGAGCAGGCCATCATTATTTCCTGCCTTGTGCTTGATTGCCCACAGCTGTGCTCCAAGAGAAAGCATCTTTAGAGGATGCTGCCATGTGCCTGATTATCCACAGCTTCAACTTGGTGAGGCATCTTTTGATGATGCCTTGATTTGGACATTTTTATTGCCTTGGAACTGTAAACATTAACCCTACTAAATTGCCATTATAAAAGTCAAACCATTTTTGGTATATTGCTTTGGTAGCTTTCAGCAAACTAAAACATGAAGCAACCAGACAACTTAACAAACTCTGTTCTTTGGGGCTGCTGCCTCTCATCTCAGCTCAAAGGCTACTTTTGCTCATATATCTAGAATCTCCAAGAAATTTACTCACCATTTCTTGGGAGTAACATTTCTTATATTAACTCAATGGTTCAGTTTTGAGTGTAAGAAAATGATAGGGGCAGATTTTCTTCTGGTGGCAGTCATGTGTGATGGTCTCCAATTTTATATACCAACCTTTATGATATTTAACCTTTATATGTCCCACTGTCTGCATATTTATGACAGTTGGTTTTGTCTGGGGGCAGTTTTCAATATTTTTATCAGCATTTTTCCTGAAATACTTTACTTTGCTTCCAGGGAAATCAAAATTTCAATTGTGAGATCTCTTTAATAGAAAATTTATCTGTGGTATCTCTTTATCAAATTTTAAATTTTCATAGCTTGCAAATTATGCCTAAATAAAGCTGTTAAATTGACAAAAGGATCACTTTTAAGTGATAGTTTTCTCTTTTTCTTCCACCACCACATGATTTAATATGGGCATATTCCCTTGATAGTTGAGAGTTGTAGTAACAATTTCTTACATGATTTGACCTTTGAAGGAGCTACTGACATCATATGGTTTATATCAAAATATGATCAACTTGTAGCTATTTATACCATATTGTCATATCTATGATCAATACCCAATCATCTTTGAACTAGGTGTTTATTGGGGTCCAGAAAATGTTAAGGAAAAATCATTGATTTATTCCATTAAGAATAATATATATTTGGCAGATATTCTAATAGAGATTATGATTTAATTATATTACACATGATACTGTAATTCCCAAGTCCTAATATTCTTCATTGAGCAAACTGAAGAAAATTTTGTAATATTACAGGAAACTCCACTCTTTTCTGTTTCCATCAGGTGTCAGTATGACTTAAATTTTGAACATAGACCTGTTTGAGAGAGGAAATCAATATGATCATTTCCTCAGATTCTGGATCTCTGTGTTTCAGTTAGTCTCATTTGGCTGAGAAAATAACTACTGGACTAAGATATACTGACTTTGATATTTTGTTGTGGCTTTCTTAAATCAAAGCTCTGTTTGCTGCCTAATGTCAATAAGCAGTCAATAACTAATGATTTTTAGAGCAGTATTTGTTAGCTCTCCAAAGAAAACATTTTCATTTTCACTTCCAGTAAAATCTTGGAGAGTTATAGGAGGATTTTCCAACAAGTGTGCTTGGCCTCATTTCCGTTTTAACACTCTATCTATGAATTAATTCAGGTACAAAGAGTACTTAAATTATTGCAGTTTTCTCTTACTTGACTCAAATCAGGAACCTGTTTACACAAATGAGAGTATTGTTGGATTTCCAAGTCTTTTAAGGACTTTCTAGTTGTTAATAATAGTTAAGACCAGCTACTGTTGTCTTCAATTCTCCCATATCTCAGCAGACTTAATAAAAGGGTGTCCTGTCACTTTAACTATTTCCCATGCTTTTCTTTGAAAACAGCAAGGCCATCCCCTGAAATTTTTATGGCTTTGCAGAATATGGGTCCCACCCCAAAGGTAATGAGA
>JAQZBX010018238.1:0-34808 GCA_029593785.1 Cabassous unicinctus | reverse complement strand
CCACGGGGTAGGGCGTGGGGGGTGGGGGGTGGGGGTGGGGGGTGCGTACCTGAGGGGGCGTGGCCCCTGCCGGGAGGCCGGGCTCGAAGGAGTTAAACGGAGGCCCGGCCCAGCCCCGCCCCCGGCAGGCCGCGGAGCCTGAGACCCAGCGGCGAAACGGAGCAGCCGCCGCCCGCCCGCCCGCCTCCGCCCGCGGGGAGCCCGCCCGCCCGCCGGCGCCCGGGAGCGCCACCGCCACCGCCCGGCCCAGGCCCAGGCCCAGGCCCTGCGCAGAGCGGAGCGGCGTCCACCCGGGCCGGGCAAGCCGGCGCGGCGGGGGCGGGCCCGGGATCGCCCGCGGATCCTCCATTCTCCGAGCCGGAGCGGGAGCGGGAGCGGGAGCTCGGGCGCCCGGGATCCGGCTCGGCCCGCTCCCATGGCGAGCGCGGCCTGTCCGGGTCCCGGGGATCCTACCATGTGAGACAGGCCCGGGCTGAGGGCCCGGCCATGGCCGGGGAGCGGCCCCCACTGCGGGGCCCTGGGCCGGGGCCCGGAGAGGCGCCGGGGGAAGGGGCCCCGGGGCCGGGGGGCGCCGGCGGAGGCCCGGGCCGGGGCCGCCCCTCCTCCTACCGGGCTCTCCGCAGCGCCGTGTCCAGCCTGGCGCGCGTGGACGATTTCCACTGCGCCGAGAAGATCGGGGCCGGCTTCTTCTCTGAGGTCTACAAGGTAGGACCGGCGGAGAGGGCAGAGGGGCGGGACCGAGCCTTTGACGGGAGGCTGCAACTAGGAGGCCCGGAACGAGGGGAAGAGGGCCCGGACTCGGGCGACCCGCCGGGCCTGCCTGGGACTCGCAGGTCCCTGCCGCCCCCAGGTTCGGCACCGACAGTCAGGGCAAGTCATGGTGCTGAAGATGAACAGACTCCCCAGTAACCGGGGAAACACGCTACGGGAGGTGCAGCTGATGAACCGACTCCGGCACCCCAACATCCTGAGGTGAACGGCCCGCGCCGCTCGTTGGGAGGTGGACGGGAGGGAAAGGGAAAGATCTCGCGGGAAAAGTGGGAACCGAGGAGGGGCCTACCCTCTGATTTCCCCATCTTCTTCCAGGTTCATGGGGGTCTGTGTGCACCAGGGGCAACTGCACGCTCTCACGGAGGTGAGGATGGGCCAGAAAGGGGAGTAGGAGTCAGCGAGACAGGTGGATCTACAGAGGAATAATGAGAGGCAGCAGACCCTCCTCCCAGGGGTGGCGTCTAACTTCCCTTTGTACAAACCACATATAAGTTGCCTCAGCTAGTCCCATCCCCTATATCCCCTAGAACAGTGCTGTTCCAGTGGAACTTTCTGCATTGATGGAAATGGTCTCCATCTGTGCTGTCCAGTAGGGAGCACTGGAAATGCAGCTAGTGCTACTGAGGAACTGAATATTTAATTCTATTACATTGTAATAATTTTAACAGCTGCATGTGGCTAGTGGCTACTGTATTGGACAGGAGAGCCCTAGAACACGATTGGGGGACCCTAGAGCAGACTCACCCTTCTGACCTTTGTGATGCTCCTGAGTGCTGTGCTCCCTGGCTTATAAATAGGGGGCCTAGAGCACAGGCCAAAGCTTGACATGCCTTCCCCTTCTCCTTCCTCAACGCCCCAGTACATGAATGGGGGAACCCTGGAACAGCTGCTCAGCTCCCCAGAAACCCTATCCTGGCCTGTCAGGCTCCGCCTGGCTCTGGACATTGCCCGTGGCCTGAGGTACCTGCATGCCAAAGGTGTATTCCACCGAGACCTCACATCCAAGGTAGGCTGGCCAGGTGGGTGGAGGATGAAAGGAAGTGTTTGAGGTTGCAACTGGCCTGTGGATGTTGGAATGTGGATAATAGATTAGGATATTGGAGTGGCAAGGCACTGGAGAATGTTGGGGGACTGGGGTGGGGGAGAGTGCTTTTAGGAACTGAGTGGTAGATGATGATGGAGGATTGGGGTGCATTGGTGAACTAGGAGATCAGAGAGGGTTGGGGTTATGCTGTAGTGACAGGGCTTTGGGGATTGTGTTAGGAGACCAAAAAGCAGAAGGTGATGGTTATATGGAATGCTGTATGTATGTGTCAGAACTGTCTGGTCCGTCGGGAAGACCGAGGCTTCACAGCTGTTGTGGGTGACTTCGGGCTGGCTGAAAAGATTCCTGTCTATAGGTGAGGTGAATGCTCCTTCCCTACTCCAACCTCCCAGAGGGCCCCTACCTAAGTGAGCCCTCTAGAATGCTGACCTGGGGACATTTCCCTTGGGGTAGGGGAAAGGGCTCACCTCATCCCCTCTGGCCTGAGTAGAGTATGGGATATTTCTGACCACCCTGCCCCTGCTCCTGTAGGGAAGGGGCAAGGAAGGAGCCATTGGCTGTGGTGGGTTCGCCATACTGGATGGCTCCGGAGGTGTTGCGGGGTGAGCTGTATGATGAGAAGGTGAGACATCAGCCCTTCAGATCCCCAGAGCCTTCCAGAAACACTTGAGATACTCTCACAAGACCCCAGCCCAAGTTCCTCAACAACCCTGCCAGATATTCAGAAATCCCAAAGATCACTCTTGCCCCTCAAAGGCAACCCCCAACACATGAAAACCATCAAGACTCCCCCCAGGTTTCTGGCACCTGACCTCCCTCCTCCCTCTGACATTATCTTCCACCCCCAGGCTGATGTCTTTGCCTTTGGGATTGTCCTCTGTGAGCTCATTGCCCGAGTACCTGCAGACCCTGACTACCTACCCCGTACCGAGGTAATGTTTCTGGGTTCAGAAAAGGAGGAGAACTCCAGACTGGGTGCCTCATAACCAAGGAGGGTTCCCTGGAGGTTCGGTTCCTAACCGATAGGCAGAAGGAGAACCCAAGGAAGGCTGACTTGGAGGCCCCTCCTCTCCTCTGTCCCCACAGGACTTTGGCCTGGATGTGCCTGCTTTCCGAACCCTGGTAGGGGATGACTGCCCACTGCCTTTCCTGCTCCTGGCCATCCATTGCTGCAGTGTAAGAGCCTTGCTCTCCCTTCTTCACATCCCAATCATGAGCTGACACAGCTGCCCCTTTGGGCCCCTGGTAATGGGAAGAAAACTCGGGGACCCTCTTTAGGAATGCTGAGTGAAGCTGCCTGTCTCTACCCATCAGATGGAACCCAGCGCCCGTGCCCCCTTCACTGAAATCACCCAGCACCTGGAATGGATCCTGGAGCAGCTGCCTGAGCCAGCCCCCCTCACCAGGGCTCCCCTGACACACAATCAGGGTAAGTGAGCATGGGAACCGAAGTCCTTGTATTTCTTTCCTCCTTAGAACTCAGGGAATTATCAGGAGAGACTATGTGTATTTACTACTCGAGAAGGCTGGGGCATCTCAAAGGAGATAGTTTTCTAATAGAAACTGAGAGAGAGGAGGAAGGAAAGAAGAGGTGAAGGGGGCTAGAGGTGACATCACCCCCTTCCCAAAGCACCCTGTGGGACTCCTTTTCGAAAGCTCTGGTCCCCCCCAGCCTCATAGAAAATAATGACACCCTCAAGAAGCTATGATCAAATACTGAGAGTAGTGATCTAACTTCTCTGTCTACAGGGTCTGTTCCAAGAGGGGGTCCTTCTGCCACGCTTCCTAGGCCAGACCCCCGGCTCTCACGAAGCCGGTCAGACCTCTTCCTGCCCCCATCACCAGGATCACCCCCCAACTGGGGGGACAATCTGATTCGAGTTAATCCCTTCTCACTACGGGAAGACCTCAGGGGTGGCAAGATCAAGCTCCTGGACACACCCAGCAAGCCAGTCGCCCCCCTGCCCCTTGTACCACCATCACCACTATCCTCCACCCACCTGCCCTTGGTGACTACTCCAGAGATCCTGGTCCAGCCTGGGACACCTGCCCGCCGCTGCCGTTCCCTACCCTCGTCTCCTGAGCTTCCCCGACATATGGAGACAGCACTGCCAGGTCCTGGCCCTCCCCCTGTAGGCCCCTCGGCTGAAGAGCGGATGGAATGTGAGGGCAGTAGCCCTGAGCCAGAACCCCCAGGACCAGCCCCCCAGCTGCCCCTGGCTGTGGCCACAGACAACTTCATCAGCACTTGTTCCTCGGCCTCCCAACCCTGGTCCCCCAGATCAGGACCTCCCCTCAACAACAACCCCCCAGCTGTGGTAGTGAGCTCCCCACAAGGCTGGGCTGGGGAGCCCTGGAACCGGGCCCAGCATAGCCTGCCCCGGGCAGCAGCCCTGGAGCGGACAGAACCTTCACCACCCCCTTCAGTTCCCCGGGAGCCCGATGAGGGGCTGCCCTGTCCTGGCTGCTGCCTTGGCCCCTTCAGCTTTGGCTTCTTGTCCATGTGCCCCCGCCCCACACCAGCTGTTGCCCGCTACCGCAACCTGAACTGTGAGGCGGGCAGTCTCCTCTGCCACCGAGGGCACCACGCCAAGCCACCCACGCCCAGCCTGCAGCTGCCTGGGGCACGCTCTTAGCAGTGGGGCCTGTGGTCTCAGGCCTCCAACTTTGGCCTTCAGGACACCCTGTGAAGACAGAGCGCAAATGCTGGACAGTACCAGCCCCAGACGCGCTGACCGGCCCTTCTCCCCATATGGGGAGCCTCAACATGGACTCAAGAGACTGAGCACTTCCTATCAACCCCTGGGCTTGCTCTCCCACAGGGGTCACTGAACCAGACACAGCATTGCTGACACACGAGACTAACACAGTGCAAGTTATTTAAAAGTATTTCAATAAAACTGCCTGGCTGGCTCCGGGCTGCCCCTATCCACTCAGCCCATGCGCCCTCCTCCCCGCCCCCTTATTCCACTGTGGGAGTTTCTTGGGGAGGCCAAAGTCCCTTTTAGAGGCTTCTTCACCCTCTTCTCAGAAACAGTCCAGTTTCTGGGATAGGTTGCCAAGCAGGCAGCAGGCTGGCTCGAAGTGCTGGGCATGGGTCAGCCCTTGCCTGGGCAATGCCCAGGCAGAGTGAACAAATGCAGGCCATGGGTTAGGGAAGAGGGGCACAGGTTCTTGTTGGCATGGGTACCTGGAAGAGTAAAGCATCAGTGAGCTCTGCAGGTGACTGTCACTGGGAACACTCATCCAGCTCACCCGTCCCCTCCCCAGGGCTCTGGACAGCCACATCAGCAGCTTCCTTCAGTTCCAGGCCTTCCCCTGCCCTTCTTGCTGCCTCCCTCACGCAAGCAGGCCAAGCTCCTGGAGGCCATGACATGACTCATTCCCAGGACCAAGCTCTCCCTCTGACCGCTGGGCCCCTGCTCTGAGTCCCTCCCCACACACTCCCCATGCCGCATCCCCACCCCTCACACTTACCCGACTCAGGGCAACAAGTAGACCTCATCTGGATACCTGAAAGCTGCCATCTCACAGATGTAGGGAAGAAGAGTCAGACATGCCTCTGTCTGCAATTTTGACCACGCTTTCTTAACTGCTTTAATACATCTTGAGTATTGCTTATCAGTCCTGAACAATGGTGAAGTAGAATTGGGATAAGCTCTGGACACCTCCCTTCTCTCCCCTTGCCCTCCATATAAACCTAACCCCATCCTAAGTCATCCTGATTGCCTAAACACCAGCCACATCTGGGCATGGTTCAGGGACAGATGGCTGGACTGTAACCCAAAGAGGATTTAGGAGCAGGGGAGGAGAAAATCACCCAAAGTCTTAAAGTTGAAAATTCCAGTTAGGGAGCATGGGGTCTGTGGGGTTGAGCCTCTGGAAGCCAAAGGGAAGTCAGGTTAGGGTGCCAGGGTCCTTCATCAGCTGTGAAGCCCTGGCTAAATCCTTAGCTTCTCTCCGAGAAGGATGACATAGTTCCCAATCTAGTAATTTGTCAAAAAAATGTATGGGCCAGGGACTGCTGAGTACCTCCTGAGGATAGAGAACAAGACTGCCCTCAAGAGTTAATAAGCCAATAGAGGAAACAGACAAATAGATAATTATTGATTTGTGAGAGGTTTTTGGGAGTGGGGCCTCAGACATTACTGTGTCCTTATAAGAATATGGGGTTGAAAATGACCAAAAGTCCTAAAAAAACTTACCCATCAATCAACCACCAGCTATTTTTCACGTTGATCCAATATGAATCACTTACATCATTCTGTGACAACACCAGATTTAAGGAGTTGGAAGAACTCTGAAGGGAAGAGTCAAAGAGACCAGAAGTGTGTAGGGACTGCTGAGAAATAAGAAAATGAACACCTAGAGAGGCCTATGGCTTTGGCCAGAGGCCTGTGCCCATTGTTGGTGTAGGATGTCTGCTCAGCAGCAGCTTCAAGCGCCACCCTGCAAAAGCAGACTCAGCCTTTAGTTCACCTCCCAGCTGGGGAAGAATTTCTGCCAGCTTTTGGAGAGGACCCTTTAGTGGCTGTTGAGGTCACAGGGAACTAATCCCCCCAATCCAACCCACCAGGTATCGGACCTTTCTGCCTGAAAGGCTGTGAGGGTAGAAGAACCTGTTAAGCATCCCAGAGAGCAGACCTGAAAGCTGGGATGAGAAACAGGCTAAAGTAGGGATGATTCATGTTTCAACTCTCATGCCAGCTCTCTTCAGTAGGAGCCACCCGGAGCACTGCACTGAAAAGCTGCAGGGGCTGTTTCCACATTCAGTGGTAGAATACGGTGATTGATGATCGATATCTGCCATGGAAAAGGGATGGGAAGCCCTGGCAGGCCTGCACTGCCATTCCTGCCAAGATGATGGATGCCCTTTACCTAACACCCACTACCGTCTGCAGATAAGGATATTCTTACTCCTTGATAACTCCACTCTTCAAATTTGGCCAGGTCAGAGGACAGAGATTTACAATGACGTTGGCTCTCCTCCCAACTTTTCTTAGTAGGTGAGAAGTAAAAGCAGTTTCTCTTGTTCAGTATCCATCCCACGGGACAGCAAGTTTCTAAAAAGTGGAAAAAGTGTGATAGCACAGCCCAGACCCAGACCCAGGGGAATGCAAGTGACCACTCAGCAAGCTGGTTGCTAACAATATTCCCCTAGGTCTAATTGCAGTACCTCCACTGATTCCTAGCCTTTGAACTTTGCCATCTTTCTTTTGCCTCTTGGAAATGCCATACCTGTGTATACATCGTAAAAGGCCATAACGTTCAACATTACTCCTTAACAATCTGGGAGGTTTCTTTTAATAGGGCTGGTATTATTTTCCCCAATTTCTGAAGGATTGCAGTCCAGCCCACCATTTTGACTCACCTCACCTGGGCCCCCTGTAATTGTCCCATACTCTGTCCTGTACCCTCTCATTCATCTCATTAACCCCTAAACCTTTCCCCACTGCATATTCAAAGCTTTTCCCAGAGCCTCAATCTGCTAACCACCTCCTTCCCTTCCCACTCTTCCACAAGCAGACAACCTTGGCTCCTGTTTGGTTGAAATTGCCAGATACATTATGTGGGCTCTTTCTATTTCCCTTCTTTTCATCTCAAATTTTTTCTCTTCTCTGTTCTTTTCCTGACAGTCCATAAAAAATAAGCATTCCTCTTTTCAAGGCTAGCCTCACCTTGATCTGTGCACCTGATCCCACCCCACCCTCTCTGCAATACCTTGTTCCATCAGTCCTATCTCTACCACTCAAATCATTCCCTCTCCTTCAGCTCCCTCTCTTCTCTCTACATTCTGTCATGTCCCCAACAAGATACCCCCTTGAGCCACTGTCCTATGGCAACTTCAAGGAATACAAAGAAGTCTGGTGTGACTGGATCAAAGAGGGTAAGGAGATATGAAGCACATTGGAAGGTAGGCAGGGACCTTAGCCATGCTAAGAATTTTTTAATTTTTATATTACTAGGAAAAGAAAGTCAATGTAGGATTTTACATAGAGGTGTTTTGTTCACTAGCTATATCCCAATGTAATATGTAGTCCATAACTGCTTATGCAATTAATGAATTGGGATGACATGATCTTAACTGAGATAACATGATCAGGTTTTTGTTTTTAAAAGATTATCCTGGCTGCAATAGGAAGAATGGATGGGGAGGGAGGGAGGTGTTTAGGGAGAACATTCAGAGAGCTGTTACAGTCATCCATGCAAGAGATGCGGTTGGGCAAAAGTGTAAATATATATATAGACTTGGTAGTGGAAAATGGAGGGCATTCCTCTCCTCTCTGATGGGGAAGGTGACCGAGGACATCTGCTGAAAGTGAGAGGGAATGTATGGTAATAGGATAATAAGTCATTATAGAGAGCAAGCTGACCACGGCAGGGGTGGCCAGGCAGTGCTGAAGCCGCAGAAGTTGTTGGAGGGCAGAGTTTCGGTGGCACCAAGCAGAATGATTTCACAATTTGTCACACCTGGCTGAAGTCATGGGCAAGGAAGGCAGTTGAGTTCATCCAGAGTTGAGATTTTGCCAGTCAGGTGCACCAGAAGGACAATGGAACAAAAGAGTGGTTGAAGTGATGGACCCTGGAATCCAAGATGGACAAGGAGAGGTGTGAGAGCAGCAGACAGCTGATGGAGAGGGAGGAAACAGCGGAGTCAGCAGGCTGGAGGCCCCAGTGAGGTCAAAGTGTGGAGAAAGCCTGGAGGGGTGGGCAGTTGCCACCAGAGAATAGAAGCCTAATACCGTCCTTTCTGTGAGAGCAGTTTCAGATGCTGAGGCCTGGGGTGCAGCTGTAGGAAGGGTGGCAGCACTGGCATGGAAGCGAGGGGTCATGCAGGATAAGGAGATTAAGGAACAGTACTGAGGGTGTCTGCATATAATCTTGCTTGTGGGAGCACCAGCAAGATCAAGCCTAACCCCGGCCATAGATAACCATTCCAGTTATAGGGCTGGCATCCTACCTAGAACCTCAGTCTGCTTTGGCATAATCCTTCCCCTTTAAGTGCCCTCCTACCCCATCCCCACATACTGGCTGGGCTTCTGCTTTCAAATTCCTTCAAAATGGACCACGATACTTCCCACCCACCTCACTGTGAGTGCCACCCATGCTTGAGAACTTCAGCTGCCTTGCCCCCTACCATTTGCACCTCATCCATCAGTAATTCTTAACCTTTTGAGGGAAAAGGGTCTCAGATTATGGAGAATCTAATTAAAGCTATGGATCCTCTCTTTGGAATGTGTAAACAACCAATTTCACATCCAAATTCAGGGATTCACAGATCCTTGACACCGATGTCAAGCCAGATGAGACCTGAGTTTGCCATGCTGCTTTGGACAGTGCAATTTGGATTGCTGGCTGCCACCCTCCTCTCCCCCACACGGTCTGCCTTAGAGCTGGCTGAGTGTCCCTAAATCCACTATGTAACCCTATCCTTCTCCCTGTTGGCCAAGGCTTCACAGCTCGTGTCAGCCACTACTCTGGTTCATTATCTCTTTCCGGATCAACTCAATGCCCCCCTGACAGATAGGAATAGTGTATCCTCGCATCAGTCCGTCCCTTCCAGCAGACCCCTCCCATCTCTCCTCTCCCCAGAGCAGATACCTGGTGAGAGGCATGTGAAGAGGGGCTTCAGTCTGTCATGCATGCTGCTTAGCCTCTGCTCCAAAGTGCTCCTCTGCTCCTCTTCATGTCGCAAGTTCTCCTCTGTCCTCTCCTTGTTGGACTGGCAGTCCTGTAACTGCCCTTCGGCAGCCTGGTGACCCCCTTGTTCTGCCTGCAGTGCTTCCTGACTCTGGGCCAGCTCCCTCCTGGACTCCTTTAGATCCTGTTCCCTCTGCTCCAGCTGGGTTATCTTTAGGTGGAGCTGCTGCAGCAGGCTGCTGTTAGTGGCTTCCAGAACTCTGTTCATCTTCTGGAGGTGCTGAGACACCTGCAAATCTGTTTGGCAACAAAGAGTGATTTGGACGGCATCTCCAGCTGCGCCCCTGTGTCCTGAGACATCAGCGTCCACCTTTTTTTTTTTTTTTTCCCATCTTGCAACTTGTTGCATAACAGGCTGAAATAAAAGATCTGATTGCCTAAAGTTTAAGGAGGTACTGGGTTAGGTAAGGACCCTTCAGGAAGACACAGTGCTCTAAAACAGTCCTGGCTAGAAACCAGACCCAAAGCTACAAACGTGGTGGTAATCACTATGGGTCCTGCTGAGGAAGAATGGCTGTTGGGGAGATGAGGGAAAAAGTTGTTTGGCAATAAATGGGAAATGGGGTTGGGGGACAGCCAATACTCACAGCGCACGCCCAGGCAGATAGCGGCTACAGCTAAGAGCAGGCAGGTGAGGAGCAGGCCCAGGAGGAGGTACTGCGTGCAGGCTGCGCAGCCTTCGGGAGACAGTGGAATGAGGGGCAGTCAGTCCCGGAAAGAATGTGTAGCGGGAAGGGATGTGGGGGGGAGAGAGATTCATGAAGAAAGAGCATCCCTTTCGGGAGGGGGTGTAAGTCTGAGGGGGGCAAGGGAGGGATTGGGGACCACCACCCCCTCTTCCCCAGGAATTCCTCAGAATAAGAGCTAGCAATGCAAAAAAAATTTTTTAATTAAAAAAGGCTGTAAACTTAAAAAAAAAAATAGAATAAGAGCTAGGGCTTATTACTGCTAAAGAGAATCGAGGGGCATTATCTAGTAGGAGGGGGCACTAAATCTCAGACGGAGAGAGCGGGTTTGGGGCCATCGTGGGTGGGGGGAGTCTGGGTTCACACGTCGGAATGATCACTACCAGGATGGGGATGAAGGGCGCGGGGGAGCGGGGTCACGGTGGGGCGGTCCTAAGGTTGCTCCCTGGGCTCATTCCTGAGGCCAGAGCTGGACACTGCGCAGCCCCGCACCACCCCCTGCCCGGACAGGGCAGGACAGGCATGCGCACCCCGAACTCAGTGTCCGCAAGGCGCGGACAGGCCCGGCAGGGAACCGGCCTTCGGCGGCTCCGCCCCGCCCCGCCCGGTGGACTCACGCGCGAGGCCAGACGCAGGGCGCGCGCGGGGGGTGGCGAGGGCGCGCGACTTACTCGGGAAATTCCGCCCCGCTGCTGGTGACGTCACCGAGCTCCAGGCCTTAGCTGGCTGCTTTGACTTGACCCCTGCGCAGGAAGAGCAGCTGCAGCTTGAAGAGGAAAAGCACCAGGAGGTGGCCCCTTCTTCCCCTCCGTCCCCTCCTTCATCACCACCACCACCATGCTGAGACCCCAGTCTGTCCTGTGTTGCCCTCTACAAATCCTCTGGGACACCCTTGTCACCCTCGGGAGCTCCTCATCCCCCTCGGGACTCTAATCTCCCTTCTGGGTCTCCCCTGTATCTTCCCCGCGGTCCCCTTCCTCTCCCTACTGAGTGTCCCTTAATCTTTCCCTCAGGGGCCCCCTTATCTCTCCACCCCAGACCCTCCCCCAGGGGTTGCTCTCTTCCCCCTCGGGTACCGTCTCACCTCTCTACTGTAACTCCCCGCAGGGCTGCCCCAATCCCACCCTAAGCCCCCTTATCTCCCACTGGGACCTCCCACCTACCCCCTGGGATCTTATTCTCTGCCTGGCTGCCATTTATCCCGTTCTCATTCTTTGCTCACTGAGACCCCGCTCTGGTACCGCCAAGGGTATCATCCTCCCAAGAATCCTGTGGCCTCCCTGGCTCAAGAACAGTCCCCTACAAACACACATCCCCGGGGCTTTCCATACCTGCTTTGTCCCCTAGTCCATAGGGATCCAAGCTCGGGGGCCCCACTGGGGCTGATGGCACTTGTACATTCTCATAGGTGATTTCCCCATCTTCATCAGCTTCTGGGTCTGGAGAGGAGAGCAGTGGGAGTCAGGGGAATGGGGTCTGTGGGGTGGAGATGGGGTCATAAATGAGGATGAGGATGCAGACAGAATGGAGGAGACGCCTCATCCACCCTTACCCTGTCCTAACCGGTTAGAGATGCTCTTCCTCAGGGGAGCCTTCACAAACCGCAAGTCTGCATAGGTGATGGCTTCAGCCATGGTCCTGAGCACCTCTGCCCACACCTGTCTCCCTGCCCCGTCCACGGCCCCCGAGCCTCCCTTGCCACTCTGCTCTCTGTCCCTTCACACTCAGGCTCTGTTACTTCTGTGGCCGCTCAGCTTAAGCACTTTGACCTGTGACTTCCAGTCACAAAAGAGGAAGATGTGAGCAAGTCTCAGCCAGATGGGTTCAGTGAAGCAATCGCATGCCTGGGCCCTGGCCAGAGGGGCAGGGGAGGGGAAAATGGGCCCAGAGCTTGGGGTAGGGGATGGGGGTGTTACAGGCCCACTACTTGTATCTGTCCCTGCATCCTGTCTATGCTTGCTCTTCATTCATCCTAGACCCAGTTCAGTGATGCTGGGCTCCACACGCCTGTCCTCCTGATTGTCCACCCTGATTTGTCCCAGCCTCCCCTCCTGGCTGCACTGTCCACTGGGGCTTATGATATATAGTCAGAGCTTTTTTGTGCACAAATGACCCCAGAGGATATCTCCAATCATTGCCCGGAGTGGGAGCCTCTGTCTTTTTTCCCATCAGTGGATTCCTAGCTCCCCAGCATCCAGGGCTTTCCAGTGGGTGTGGGTTCCAAGAAAGGGATCCCAGGTGGGGCTAACTTCCCCCATCAGCTTGGGGTCTTTCAGGGTTCCCTTCCTGCTTGGCCTTGCAGAGCTGCCAAGGACCCCCCATACAGGGGGCTTCCCACAACAAAGCTCTTCCTGGGAATGTGGCAGCCCTTCCAGAGGACACAAAAGATCTGGGATCAAATTGTTTCTCTTCTGAAAGTATCCCTAATCCCTCTTCCCAGCCTTGCTCCCCTACTGCGGCCAGTCAGCTCCTTCCTCTTCCTGACCTGCCTCTGCCAGCCTTGTGCCATCCTCTGTGCCCCTACATCTGAGCTTGTGCAGGAGCCAGCAGGCAGAGCCCGGGAGGCAGAGGCTCAGGAGTGGGCCTGGGCCGGGGGTGAGGATGAGTACTAGCCCCAGGGTCCTCAGCACCAGCAACGGTGCTGCTTGTGGCCCCCTGGAAAAGCTGGCAGCAGCACTGCCCTCTTGTGCACCCATGTGGGGGCCTGGGGAGCAGGGGGGTGGCACAGGGAGAAAGGCTGCAGCTTCTTAGAGGTGATGCAAAGAAGCGAAGCAAGGCTGGGTGCTGAGCAGGTTTTGATATTTTCTTGGTTTGGTTTTGGTTTCTTCCTCAATTTCCTAGTAAATTTCCAACATTGCCCCTTCACATATTTGTGCAGGAGGACCCAGTGCTGAAAGGCCCTCATAGGTGGTAAGGACCTGGCTGATGGAGGAGAGTGAGAAAGCCAGGGAGGGGAGAAGGAGTGCCAAGCAATGGTGCCCAGGAGTGCTCCCTAACTTTTTTTTATCAGGGTGTGACCCTTTCCAGGAAACAGCAAAAGGGCCTTCTTCGGCGGGCGGGGGGGGAGTTGGAAAAGGGCTTTGGGACAAGACAGTGGTGTAGAGGTGGGGAAAAAACCCTCCAGTGGGTAGCATCTGCCCCTTCAAAACCCCTCCTGCAGCTGTGGGAGGAAAAAGGAAGGGGAAAGAGGCCCTAACCACATGCTAACAGCTTATACTGTATGACTGCTGGTGTGTGGCTTGACACTGTAGCTGGCCCTTGCTTCTGTCTAGAGAGCTGCCCAACAGCGCCGCCCAGTCCTGCCCTGGAGAAGGTGCCCTCGAGGCAGACACGCACATCTGTCACCTGAGGAATATGCCTGAAGGAGAGGCAGGTGTGTGCATGTGCACGCAGTCCCAGCTCTTGGCATTCTGTTAGGGGTGTCTGTGTGAAGTGAGCGTCTATGTCACAGCCCTTCTGGAGGGTTACACCGGGAGAGTTCTGTGGGTTGAAGGGTGCCTATGAGAGCTTTCCTTTTCTTCTGGGGCAAGGAATGACAACCATTTTAAGAAAAGTCGAAAAAAGGTCACGGCCACAGATTCTACAAGTATTTCCTTTTTAAGGCTCATTGCTCCCTGAGGTGTCACTGCAGCTGTTAACGGTCCCTGCTTGATTAAGGTTTCCAACACACACACAAACACACATGCACATAACCTTTCCCCATTAGAGCCTCCCGCAGATAACAGTGTGTTAGTGACTCCCTGGGGACCTCAGGGACCTGTGAGAGTGAGTGGGAGTGCATAGAGCAGCTGGCAGCAGGGGTGGGTGGGTGCAGGCAGTGTGCATGTGAATCAACTGCAAAAACACTTGCAGGAATCCCCTAAACATAGAGAATATCCCAGTTTTCAGAGCAGACACACAGGTGAACATGACCTGGATGCCAGGTAAAATGCCAAAAAAGAGCCCCCAGGATGCTCTCAGAAAAAGAGTCAGCGGGCCTGCTGCCAAACAGGGCTCTTCCACAGGCTTAAGAAGAGGGTACTCAGATGGAACTGGACTGAGCTAAACTGCACTCCCAGCCCCAGGACAAGAAGCTTGCCTTGGATGTCCTAACCAGGCTTGGCCTATGTTTCTCTCCTTTTTAGTCCTTTTGGTGATGGTTACATGTCTACTCATGACGTCCTGCATTTCCTTCTGTGTTAGATTATCTTACAGCCTTCTTTTGTGAACAGGGTGTATGTAAGAGCCTTTCCCCTATGTGTCACATGAGATCTTTGCAATATTGACACTCACTTTACCTTCAAGGCTGGACATCAGAAAGGACACTTGTTATTCCCTATGCCCAAGTATCAGGAATGCCTGGGGGGTTTTAAGAGCCGGGGCCCAGTATTGCATACCTCAGCTTTTCCAGCACCGTAACTTCATCATCTGACACCCTAGAAGACAAACACCAAAGCCCACTTCTTGCCCTGTCCTGGTCTCTTCACTACATATTATGAGAAATGGGTTGTTAAGGTACTGAGAGAAGGGCAATGTGGAAAGGGGCTCATCTACGTAAACTTTGGTAAAGTCCAGGCAACATTAGGTAGTCTCCTAAGACTCTGAAAGTCTTCATTACTTTAACCCACGGACTCCGGGAGGTGCTAACCTATTGACAGGGTGTGGTATGCAGAACGCTGGCCTCCAAAGACGTCCACGCTCTAATCTCTGGGACCTGAACTTACGTTACATTACATGGCAGAATGCAGATGTGATTAAGTGAAGGACCTTGAGATGGGGAGGTCATCCTGGTTTATACCAATCTAATCATATTAGTCCTTGAAAGAGGAGAAGCTTTCCCGACTGTAGGAAGAGAGAGATTTGATGATGGAAAACAGGTCCAAGAGAAGCAATATGAGAAGGACTCACCTGGCCATTGCTGCCTTTGAAAATGGAGGAAGGGACCGTGAGCCAAGGACTGCAGGCAGCTTCTAGAAGCTAGAAAAGGCAAGGAAACAGATCCTCCCCTAGAACCTCCAGAAAGAATGCGACCCTTCTGGCTCCCTGATTTTAGTCACCTTGTAGGTGCAGGTTGGCCTTTGACCTACAAAAGATGTAAGGAAGTCAGTTTGTATTTGGTTAAACCACTAGGTTTGTGGTAATTTGTTACAGCAGCAATAGAAAACTAATACACACAGGTTTGATAATTTCCTCAAGTGTGAAGGAAACATAGTGTAACAGAAAGAACACAATTCTGGGGGTAAAGAAGCCAGCCTTGTCATGGTATGTGGCTTTGGGCAAGTCACAATTTTCCAAGGTTTTCATCTTTAAAATCTGGGGTGGTCTAGACAATGTCTGACATCAGTCAAAGGTGGGATTGCTGGAGACATAGTAGGTCTAGACTTCAGCAAAAGCATCCAAAAAAGTCTATCACCGTAGCTTTGGAGTCAGGAGGGACAGGAATTTGGGCCACCTGAGAGCACTAGTAAGGGGATTTGCAACTTTTTGAATCACTGAATCCCATGAGTGCCATAGGGTCTCCAGTGACTTGCCTCAGGCCTCTCCTTGGTCCTGTCTTGAAGGATGACACAGAAAGCACATTCGTATTTACTCATGGCACAGAGCTGAAAAGAAAAGCAAATACACTGAAAGGCAAACTCAAGATTCAGACATCTGCATCAGGGCAAAATGATGACTCCAAACCACAGAACGAAATTTAATAAGGATAAATAATAATGGCTAGTATTTATTAAAAGATGAATTTTGGGGTTCAAAAAATAAGTCACCTAAGCATAGGGTAGAGAGAGTCCTGTCCTAATGATAGTTTATGTAGAAAAGTTTGCGAGAAGAGCAGTTACCAGGCATTTTAGAGCTGCAGGGGATCGTAGAGAGCCCAACCAACTTAATTTAGAAATTAGGAAACTGGGCTCGGCAGACACTAAACTTGTTATGAACTAAGAGCGTAGACTAGGAAGGCTTGTGGAAAAGCTACAGCTCCTTTATCAGATATGTCAAACACTATGCCAGCCACAACTACGGCCCCTTTGAAGGGGGCAAACCCCTGCTGATGAGGCAGCCCTAGCCTCGAGAATGTGTGCTGTGGAATCCCAACCCCTCAGACCTCAGCCGATTGAAATGACCAAGTGGGCAAATGACCCACGGCTGGCCAGTCATAGACTGCCAGTGGCCTGGGGTGTGGCCTGGCCTGGAAATCGGGGATGATGTGAGCTTATCAAATTTTCACACTAAGGAATTTAAACGGGAAAATAAGGAGATGATCACTCAGCAGTGGGAGCTGAAGCTGCAAGGATGCCTAGAGAGAGTCTCTTTCTGCCCAGCGAATCTAGTCCTCTAGACTTCAGCAAGTGTGCCTGGCTACTCGGCTCTCAGTTGGTGGGAATTGAGGCTCCTGGTGGGAGCCTGAACCTGATAATCATGAGGAGGTAGAGTTGCTGTGCTGCTACCTTATGGGGGTGGGAGGACAGCATCTGCATGTCTGGGGATTCTTGGGTGCCTCTTGGTGCTCCATGCCCAGAAACATATCCATGAACGGACAACTGCGGCCACCACGGCCTGAAAAGGGCACCATATTTGGGCCTCAGGTGCCTCAAAAATGAACTTCCAGGTTACCCACCAGGCAAACAATCCAGATGAGCCAGAAGTGCAGTCTGAGGTTGAGGAAAAGTCTAAAAGGGATGGTAGAAGAGGAAAATGATGAATATCAATCAATTGTAGCCTTAGAATCAACCACAGCAGTGAGGACTGTAGCTTGCCCCACTAAACCTCCTCTTGCAAGTTTTTATTCTTCCTCCTCCTCCTTCTTTTTAAAGAAATTGTGATGGGCCACTACCTTGAAGAAGCAGTGACAGAGCAGCATGAACTTAATATGGGGCATGCATGGATCGGAGCATTGCATCCATTATGCAGGCACTGTCCGTGCCTCGGCTGGGTCCCCTCAGGCCTTGCCACTGTGGTGCCCATCAGCCTGGCTTCTAACTGCCAGTCCCACATCTCTTTACCTGCAGGCTTTCTTTGTTAGCTGAGCTCTGCCCTCACACATGGCAGGCTGGAAGTACCGGAGAACCGATGCCCCCCATCCTCTCGTCCCCAAGAGCAGCTCTCAAACAATGACTGGTGGGAACCAGTGTGTAAGTGTGCCAGTGCCCTCTCCCCTCAGGTGGGATAACTCTGAGGGCACATGGTGGAAGGAAAGTTGAATGACCACCTGTATGTACCTCACCCACGGTCAGGGCTCATTCAGAGAAGAGAGCCATTAGGATATACATGTACCTAAACATGCATCTGCATGTATATACATATGCACACACACATGGTTTTTTTCACCGTTTTTTACTCAATTGTGGGAATTGGTTAAGCGACTCTAAGAGGTTTTCTTTGATTTGGATGTTGGAGCTTGAAATCTGCAGGGCAGGCAATCAGGAAGGGAAAACAAATTAAAGGGAGGAGAACAAGAATAAGCCAGAACCCAAGAGGACAGACTGGAATCTCCAACTCTGATGCTGTGAATGCCCTGCAAGAGCAGCTGTGCTTTTGCTGCCACATGGGAATGCAAGCTCTACTAGTGTGCATTCCTACAACATAAGAGGCACTCAAATATTTCAAATATTTGCTGAATAACTCCCTCGGGATAATCAGTTGTTCCGGGACCATTTATGATCTCATCCTTGCTTTACCCAACGAATTGAATTGTCAAGTTCTCGGACCTACAAGGACCTTGTTCTGGATTCCCTAGTTTGTTCCACTGATCAACGTTTCCTCTTCCTTTACCTATTGATGTAATTAAGTGGACCAACAGCATGTTCTCATATCTGCTAAGGCAAATTTTCTCTCACTATTCGTTTTTTTAATTTTCTAAATATGTTCCTCTTTGCCTATTCTTTGAGGTACTAATTGGAATTATATTCAATGTACATATAATTTTGGGGGACCTGACAGTTTTCATGCTATTTTGTCTTCTTATCCAAGGCTATGGTTGATTATCTGTTTGTTCCAATCTTGCTTTGTATCTTTTAATAATACTGAAAAACTTTCTTCATTTGGGTGCTATGTCTTTCTTAAGTTGACATGTCATAGCCTAGTGGTTACAAGGGTAGTGTCAATGCCAGACTGCCAGAGTTCAAATCCCAATGCTGACACCTTAGCAGCTAATGCTCTAGACTAAATCACTTAATCTC
Source organism: Cabassous unicinctus (assembly GCA_029593785.1). Taxonomy (NCBI): domain Eukaryota; kingdom Metazoa; phylum Chordata; class Mammalia; order Cingulata; family Chlamyphoridae; genus Cabassous; species Cabassous unicinctus. The sequence continues at coordinate 16,452 of JAQZBX010018238.1, read as the reverse complement.
TGTGTTCTCTTCTGTAAAGTAAGAATAATAATAGTAATCTATCTTAAGCGCATGTAATGGGATTGATTGTTTAATAACTATAAAGTGCTTAGAATACTGCATGACACTATGGGGGCTATAATTTTTATTGCCCTAGGAATTGTATAATTTTGTGACTGTGAATTGAATATTTTCCCATATTCAGTTTGAGATGCTTATTACGAGAGTAGAATAAAAGCATTTTATTTTCATTACATTTATCTTGTATCCAGTCAATTCTCCAAATTTCATTAAATTTTGTAGGTTTTTTTTCTAGGAATACAATCATGTCAGCAACAAAAATAGCTTTATTTTTTCCTTTCAGATGTTCCTAACAATTCATTTTCTTATCTTACTGCATTTGGTAAAACTTCCAGGATACATTAAATAATGAAGATAATAGCAGGCATCACTGTCTAATTCCTGATTTTAATTGAAATGTTTTGAATGTTTCACCATTGAGAGCGATATTTTCTGTTATGTTTTAGTAAATAGTCCTCATTATATTTAAGCAGCATTTCACTTAAAGTCTTTATTGGGAATGATATTATTATTATTTTTTAAAGATTTATTTATTTACTGGATCCATTTTAAACTCCCCCTTCCCCATTTGCTGTTCTGTGTCCATTCGCTGGGCAACTCTCTGTGTCTGTTTCATCTCTTCTCATCCTCCAGTCTTCACCAGGATTAGATCCTGGAGACCCCCAACGCAGGAGAGAGGTGTTCTGCCATCTGCGCCACCCCGGCTCCTGGTTTTTGGAGCTTTCAGAGTATCTCACCTTTGTCTCTCTCCTTTTACGTCATCATCTTGCTGCCTGGCTCCCGGGGCCTGGCGGCTCACCGGCACACAGAGCTTGGCAGCCCATGCGCCCCCTATATATATATTTATTTTTATTTTACCGGGAGGCCCTGGGGATCGAACCCAGGTCCCTCCATATGGTAGACGGACGCCCAACCATTTGAGCCACATCCACCCCCTGATATTATTATTAAATGTGGGAGCTTTTCTTCTTTTTCTATAGTTTTGACTAGTTTAAATGCCATAAAACTATTAACTTTCCATGAAACTCAGTTGACACCATCTGAATATAAGTTTTTTTAAAAGTACATATCTAATCATCATACTAATCTTTTCTAAGGAAAATTGAGCTATTCAAGTTTCCTTTTTCTCTTGGGTCAATTTTAATTTATATTTTTTTCTGAATTGTATCCATTTCTTCTAAATTTTCAATTTGGTTGCCAAAGATTGCAAGTTGTGCTTTTTTATAATTCTTTAATTCTTTCTTCTGCCTGTAATGATGTTTTCTTTCTCATAACTAAACTTGTCTAGTTTTACTCTTTTTTCCCCCTTAATTAGACTTGCAAGGTTTAACTGTTAGCCCTTTTAAAGAACAATTTTTGGGATTTATTTATCCTTTTTAGTATTTTTGTTTGTTTTCCATTTCATTAATGTCAACTTTTGTAATTACTATTTCCTAATTTGGGGATTTTCTTTTCCTGTTCTTTTTATGTAACTTCTAGATATAAGTACTCCTTTTATATTTGTTTTGTTTTGTTTTAGAGCTTGCTATCTTTATGGCAGTTCAATGAAATAATATATGATACAGGGTAACTGAGAGAAAGTTCCTGATGTTACACTTTTTTCATTCAGAATTTTTATTTTTTGAACATGGTAATTTTATTCTTTCTTTAAACCAACTTTATTGCATTGTAGTTTAAGAACAATAAATTTTTCAATTTTAAGTGTATAATCCTATGAGTTTTGACAAATGTATTTAGTGGTGTAACCACTACCACCACACTCAAGACATAGAACATTTCTATCACCCTAAAAGTTCCCTCCCACTCCTCTGCAGGCAATCCCCTCCCACTATCTCCAGTCTGTGACTTAAATTGCCTTTGTTTGATGTCACTATTACCACTGCTTTCTGTTGGTTTAGTTGCCCGGTATCTCTCGCACACATCTTTATTTCAAACTTTTATCACTTTGCTTTAAATGTGCTTCTTTTAAGTAATATGTAGCTTGGTTTGATTTATAGCAAACTCTGACTGTCTTTTAATGGAAGAATTCAGTCCACTCATATTTATTATAATGTGTGATGAATTTAATTTTATTAGTTTCATCTTGTTTTTAAATTTCTTAACGTTGTTAACTTTTTTTTGTCTTGGCTGGGCTGAATGAACTGCTATTCATTCCATTCTTCCCCTTGTGAATTTGGAGGTTGCCCTTCTATTAATAGTTACTATCCCTTTACTTGTTCTCATAAATAGACACATATGACTCTAATATATGAAAACAGAATAACAACTATCCCCCACACCCTAGTTATCTCCTACTTCCTCCCCACCACAATTTGATGTGATCTTTAGATTACTTTCACTACCCTTCCCCCTTCCCCTCTCTGCCTCCTCACCCCTTCACCCTTAGACTTCTGGAACACTTACTTTTACCTCCCCCTAACCCCCACCACCTGATTCCTGAGTTTTATTGAGATAATTCAACCCAAATTAGAATTTCCCTTCTAAACAGTGTTCCATCTGTTTCAAACGTCCTTATTTAGCACTTATTTTACACACTATAAATATAAGAGCTATAGATATAAATATATAGATCATGGTCCATTACTCCTCACTGCTTCCGTTCCTTCTCTTGTCATCTTCCTCTATCTGAGATCTCTGTTCCGATTCATTTTTTTTCTTCTTCATTAAAGTTTCTTCTCAAAAGGATTCCTCAGATGAGGTACTTAGGGACTTTTTGCAGATCCTCAAATCTTCCTTTCACTTTGACAGCTGAATGATATCTTGGCTGAGGATGGGTCCAGGGTTACAGACCTTCTTTTTCATTAGTCTATATTCAATTTTACTGTCTTTTAACCTCCAGGGTTGCAGATGAGATGAAAAATTTTTTTTCTGCCTGAAAGCTTATAAAACGTCCTACTAATCCTTAGAGTTTAGGAATTTTTACCTATATATGGCTAAGTGTGTGCGTTTTCCTTTCAATCCATCCTGGAGCACAAGTCTTTCTTCAGCTCAGGAAAATTTCATCTAGTATCCAATCATGAGCTCTCCTCTCCTTGTTCCTTTTTTTCCTGGAACTCATAGCATTTGCATGTTAAACCTCCAAGTCTCCTACCATATCTTTCACCACATGATTTGCACCTCCATATTTCTTTTACATGTTTTGAGACGTTTCTTCTGTTTAATTTTCCAGGCCTGTATTTTGGGTTTCAGCAACAACCATCCTCTCCTTTGATTTATCTATATGGGAACTTTTTAGTTCTGACATCAGATTTTCTAGTACAAGAGAGTCTTTTGTGCCTAAGTACACATATCTCCTCCAGGTTGTCATTTTTTTCAGTCAGGGCTTCATCTCTCTCTGCCGGCAAATTTCTCTGCCCTCTGGTCTTCATTCTCCCTTCTCCAGGGCTGAGAATTTCAATCCACCTTTCATTTTGGGGGGGTCAGGGAGACCCAGCAAAGTCATTGATTGTCCCTGGGAAGAGACTGTTTCTGTTACTTGCTGCCTTCCTGAAGGTCCTTGCTCTTGACTTTGAGGCTGTTCAGAAACTTGTTGGGAGGGAATTCTCTCTGCTAGGAGCCCAGCAGACTCCACTAAAGTCCATCACCTCTAGCTGGGAGTTGTCAGAGGAGGTGTGGCAGGGAGAGCCTATTGGGATTGGCATCTGCCTACAATCTCCTTGCTCTGAATCCATCTATTCGGCAGATACATGATAATCACCAAAAGACTTAAAACCATTAAAAGTTATTGCCTCTAGGAACTACGACTGGGGGTGGGAATGGGGGAAGGGGGCTTTTACTTTTTTTTCCCTGGACTAGAATTTCTCAACTCCAGGGCTATTGACATTTGTGGCCAGATATTTCTTTGTTGTGAGGAGCTGTCCTATGCATTGTAGGATGTTTGGCAGCATCCCTGGCCTCTACCCACTAACATCCTCTCCTCAGTTGTGACAACGAAAAATGTCTCCAGACATCGCCAGTGTCCCCTGGGGGGCAAAGTTGCCCTTGGTTGAGAACCACTGTTCCATACCCTTCTGTTCTAATTGATTTTTCTTTCTTTTTTTTTCTTTTAACCATGTGCTCACATATTATTTCTATAATTAAACATTTAACTGAGGTCATGAGACAAGAAGGAAATATGAGACCGATATGAGGAAGCAGATACTTGAAACAGAGAACATACAGTAAAACTAAGAAAGAAAATTGGCAAGGAGGGAAGAGATTGGGATGCAAACGAGAAGAGACAGTGTCTCAGTCACAGGACTAGAAGAGCAGGAGCATAAAGACCCCCATATATGCCAGCAGCTGAGGTCCCTGCTTCGGATCCAGCAACAGTCTGCAGAGGCTCAGGCATCCCATGGCCACTGTTCCGGGACTCTTATTCCATTTGGTGTCCTTATGATAAGCACCTCTTCACTTAAATTAGGCTATGTGAGTCTCTATTCCTTACAAAGACCTTGAAGACACAGTGTCCAAAGAGGTGGGTTCCCACTGTATGCTGCCAGTACTATATTCACTTCTTAGCACCACACACTGAGGGACTCTGATCAAACAAAACAACAGGAGTGACAAACAGACTGCAAATAAGGTCCATAAAAGAACACTGTAGAAGGAAATTTAGAAAGCTTTTCCTGAAGTGGGAAAAAAAAAAAAAGATTTAGGACTTCCATGAGGGCTGGCTCCCAGTTCCTCCAGGGCTGTCATGTACAAAGAAAGAAAAGACTTATCATATGACTGCTGCTCAGGAAGCAGAACGGAGAGAGTGAAGTAATAAGAGTGGCAGATTTGGGCTCCAAATAAAAAAGGATCTATCAATAAGAAAGATTAGAAAAGTTTGCTTGGTTAGGTGAGTTCCCCAACTCTGAAAGTGTTCAAAAAGCTTGTAGCATAGTTTCTGCAGTGGGTGTAAGTTTGGGCCAGACCTCTTAGCCTCCTTCTAGAAATTTATAAGCTAGGCAAGAGACCAGGTTCACTTACACATTCAGCAGAACTATCTCAGGGCCAAATGGCACGACAGTGCATTTAAGTCAAAGGAGCATATCTTGGAAGTAGCTGTGGCTCAATTGGTTGGGATCCTGTTTACCATATGGGAGGCCCCGGGTTCAATTCCCAGGGTCTCCTGGCGAAGACAAGCCAGCCCGCACCGTGAGCTGGTGCAGCAAGATCAGCAAGATGACCCAACAAAGGGAGACAAGCAGGCACAGAAAAATGCAAAGCAAATGGACACAGCAAGCATGAACAGCAAGCACGAGCAGCAGGGGGCAGGGGCATAAATAAATAAATAAAAATAGATCATTAAAAAAAAAAAAAGATGACTTATGGAGGAGTTGAACAATAAGGGAAGGTCTCAGAGGTTCAGCATCTTCAGCTGGCCCTGGTCTGCTGGTCTTTTCTTACTTTATTAGTCAGAACTCGTGGTTACAAGAGATAGAAGCCTAAGAGAATGGCTTAAGAAAAAAAAGAAAAGAAAGAAATTTATAAGCTTACATAACCAAAAAGTCCAGGAGGCAGATCTAGCTCTGAGCATAGCTGGATCCAAGGTTTTTAAAGAAGTCATAAAGACTTGGTCTCTCTCAATGTCTCAGCTCTGTTTCCCTCCTTCGAGTCAAAACCAGCTTGGAAGTTTAGATCCATCTCGAGAGTGCAGGGCAAGGCCAAAGATGGAGGAGTCTTGACTGGATGATTTCTGAGGCCCCTCCCAAACTATAAGTAATTCCTTAACCTCCTATCCCTGAATCTTTGGCTCTCCGGAAGGGTGTTGGACTTATCCCTGTCCTCCAAGCTGGGATCTCAGGAAGAGGAAAAGCTGGAGCCCCAGAGGGTTCCCCTCCCCTTGGAAATTTGCCTGGACAGGGCTTTCCTCTCGCTGGACTCACACACCAGTGAGACAGGGAAGGCCAGTAGGGAAAGCACACGGGGGGTGTGGGGGTGGTGTGGGGGAAGAGATATACCAGCTATTTAGTGGAAGGTGTTTGAACGGGTATTAGGAAAAGGATCCAACTGGCCCAACTTAATTATGTTCCCAGACGCAGGGATCAATTGGTAAATTGCCACAGTCCTGGCGTTCAATGAAGAGAGCCTGGACCGGGACACAAGCCTCGGTGATGGCCACAATATGCGAAGATAAATAAAATCGTACCCCGCTACAGACACAAAAAGAAAAACTTTTTACAGAAATTCAGTTAAGGAGCGACTCTTTTGGGGCAGACGCATCACCCTGCTCCGGACGGAGTGAGTCCACTATGTTCCGTAAGTGGAGAACTGTTGCGCCGGGACCGTTAGGGCCTGGGCTGCGCGGAGTCCCGAGCTGACTCTGAGGCGGCCCCCGAGCGCCAGGACTACATCTCCCAGGATGCTGCGGGCCTGGCAGCAGTACGCCTGCGCAAAGGCTGTGGGCGATGCCGCGTCTCGCCAGGCGGGAGCGCTCCCAGCTTGGTCCTGAGCTGGGTGACGCAGCGAGCACCGCGGGAACTGGCGGGGAGAGCTGGGCCTGAGGGAGGGCCTACAGCCTGGGTTAGGGTGCGTTTGAAGCCTTCGTTCTGATTCCCGGCTTGTACCCGCTCGTCGGCGGGACTCCAGCCGTCAACTCTTCCAGGGTCAAGCTCTTGAGTCTCCTAGACCGCGAAGACACTGAACGATGTTCACAGCCTCACATCGCACTGCTGCCCGTGGTTCCCCGCATCCGGTACCCACCCTCAAGATCCACCCTCCCTCCCACACAACCCCAGCTTCCTGCCCTAACTGCTACCTAGGCCTCTTCGGGGGAGGCCCAGGATTCCCTGCTCAGTTTTTTTTCTGGGGCTGTTAGTGGGAGAGAAGTATGGAAATAAAGGCTTCCGCTTTGTCTTTTCTCCCCTGCCCCTCAAAGCTCAGAAGGCACCAACTGGCCTCTACAGAGACCATAGGGGGAGATGGCCTAGACCATCCGTCTTGGAAAGAATCTTTTTTTCCTGGCCCCCATAGAAAATTGGAGCTAAGGAGGGGGTTCCCCAGCTTGAGGCTATTGCCAAGATGATGGTTGGATCATAGAAGGGCTACAGGAAAAGAGGGAGGGACCAATGAAAGTGGGATAGGCATCAGAGTGCAGGCATTGGTGGATGGGACTCAGGTGCCTGTGTGTGTATGGAGTGAGTCTCTTGCCAGGGTAATGGAAGGATTGAGCAGAATCAGTTTGCCACTCTTCTGTAGGATGGAGGCTGTGGAAGGTAGGGCTTTCTTTTCTTGCTTTTTTTTTCCAATCTCCTTAAACGTCTTTCTAATCCATTCCCTCCTCTCCATCCCCACTGACAGCAATGCCACCATTTTCTCTAACCTAGATTATTGCAGCGTCTTCCTAAAGGGACTCCCTGAATCCGGTCCTGCTTTCTTTGAGACCAACACAGCAGCCCGTAGAGTTTCTAATGCTTGCTGTGTTCATCCCTTGCTTAAAAACCTTCAGTGACTCCCCTTCACCTCACCTACAGGATAAAGTCTAAACTCCTTGGCAGGGCTTACAGACCAAGTGTTCTCTGGCTTCTGTCCAGCACTTCAGCCTCATCTTACCATTTCCCCATTTCCTCCAGCCATCCTGAATGAACTTCTGTCAGTTTCTCCAAAGAAGCCTTTTGCTTCCCTCTGTCTGGAACATTTTCTATCCTTCAATTCTCTTGGCAAACTCCTACTAGTGTGCCATGTCCCTGTTTACAAGTCACTTCTCCTATGAACTCCTATAGAGGCTCCTGCACTTCTCTTATTTTAATAATAGCACTATTGAGCACACACTGTCTTCTAAGTGCTTTACATGGGTGATAACTCATTTAAACCTCACAGCCTTTTTTGAAATAGACACTATTAATATCCTCCCCATTTTACAGATTCAGAAACTGAGGCCCAGTTGCTCAAGAACACATGACTGATAAGTAGTGGACATGAGATTTGAACTCAGGCTGTCTGGCTTCCAAGCCCACAGTCCTAATCACTGTAGCAACCTGCCTGTTGTAGCATGCTATATAGTGTAGGGGGCTGGGGTTAAGAATTAAGCAGGTGATGAGTGGGCTGGTAGGAAAGACAGGCATTGGATGAGGATTAAAATGATGGTGGTGCCAGTGGAGGCTTACAGATGACAGAAAGAGGAGCGAGGCTGCCAGGCTGCTGGTGTCAAAATGGGGGATAGGTGGACTCATGGGGAGCCAGAAGAGGATTCCTGGGGGAATTGATGGAGAAGCTAGGCTGGCAGGTTGGGGGGGGGGGTGGCGACAGCACAATTACAGAGGTCAAGGGGAGAGCAGTTCAGGGGCTGGTGAACTTGCAGACCCCAGGTGAGTGCAAATTCTGGGGATGTCCTAGCATCAGCCAGAGCAGCTGAAGACCTGGGCTCCACCTTCCACCCCCAGTACCCGCCCCTGCAGCGTTGTTGTTGTCGCCCCTCTTGGCCCTGCTTCCCCAGCTACAATGCCCCCAGGAGTGCTCTGTGCAAACAGCAAGGCTCTCTCTCTCTCTCTCTCTCTCACATACACACACACATCTGCAGCTCTCGAGGTAAAATAAAAACATTTTTTGAGAAGTTTTATTTGAAAGGTTGGGGACATGACAGAGGCAGCAGGATAGAAACTGGTATTCTCCTGCCTGGGTTCCCAGGTCAGGGCTAGACTTGGGTCCCTCAAATTCCTAGGCTCCAGGACCCCTTGGGCCTGAGGCCTCCTAAGGATTATACCCACTCATACCCTCGTTCTCTCAGGCTCTTACCCTGCCCCCACTGCCCACATCCTGTGCCTGAGGAGACACTGTGGGGGGTGGTGAGACTGTCAGGGACAGGGAGTGGGGAGGATCCAGAGGAGGAGGAAGTGAGAACCTGGGAGTTTGGGGTCTGAGAGGAGAAGACAGAAAAAAAAAGTGGGGAGAAGGCCCCCGCCTTTGCTTCTTCCATCCTCAAGAAACTGTTCCCCTGAGATGTCTCCCTCACAGCTCAGATAGGAGGCTTGGGGGAGGCCACCTCCACCTCCTGTGACAGGGCAACAGCTCCCTGTCATTGGGGATGCTTGAGAAACAACCATGCCTGGGACAGGGTAGCAGTAACCCTGCAATGTGATGCTGGGGCCATGCCCGCCCCGCTGTGCCAGGCCTTCCTTCTCAGGTGGGTGCAGGCTGGCTGTTGGCGTAGGCCTCATCGGGGAAGGAAGCCCGACCTCGGCGGGTCTGGGCACACACCGAGGCGTAGAGCTCTGGCTCGGGGCCTGAGGCCTGCGGCTTTGGCTCAGAGTCCAGCACTACCTCCGAGTATTTGATGGGGGTCCCAGGGCTGGGGATCCGGCCTTGAGGAGGCCGAAGCTGCAGGCTGGTATAGCACATCACCTCCTCTGCAGCCTGCGGATGCAGGTTTGTTAGAATCTCACTGGACCCTCAAGAAAGCCCCCACCTCCTTCCCCCCACCTCTCTTCAGCCACAGCTAACTCACCCTGGTGGGACCTCCAGGGGCTGAATCTTGATGGTCTGGCCCTGGTTCTTGAGACAGCCGTCCTGGGACAGGAAGCAGGACTCTAGTCAGTTTCTTGTTCCCCTCTGGCACCCCCACCCCCACCTCCCACCCCATGGCCTGACCTCTGTGCCCATCCCCTCTGCCAGCTCCCTACCTGTCTGTAGATAATGCAGGTTCCCATACAGGGGGACCTCTTCCACAGACCCTCCAGAGCTGAAACACAGAGTTTGGGGGAGGAGAGGGGGCTTCTTGGTAAGGGAGAGCTCCCGATCAACCCATCCCTCTGCTGTCCCCCACTCACCGTCCCTGCTCTGGATAATTCCTGCTCCGACCACTTGTCCATTGGTACAAGTGTACAGCCAGTGAAATGAGAAGCAGCAGCGTCACAGCCCCTAAGATGGCCCATAATCCCCAAGCCTGGGCGATGGAGGGGATTCCTATGGACATGGAGGGGATACGGGATGTAACTGCCCAGCCCAAGCCTCCAGCTCCCAGCAGTTGGGACTTGGGGCTACCTGACCCCTCCCCCAAGGAGCCCCTGCCCCACCCAGCTTACCCTTTGCGAGGAAATGGAGGAGATGCGTGGAGTTGTCACCTCTGCTCATGACTGCGTAGTGAGAACCGAGACGGCAAGCCCCCTGCCCTGAGCGGAGAGGTCAGCCTGGTTCATGGCCTGGCAGCTGCTGCAGCCCCCCTCACTCCCACTCCTCTCTGGTCTGGGCCCCACAGCTCAGCATCCCCAAAACTAGTGGTGGCAAAGTTGCTGGTTTCCGGGGAGGAAGGAGGAGGGGAGGGATTGAGTAAAAAAATGAAGACACCGCCCTGCACCTGTGCCTTTCCTGCAGCTCCCAAGCTTCCCCCACCCCTCGGGGCCCTTCGCCCCACCCTAGCCTAAGAGAAGAGAGAGGAAGGCCTGAGTTTACTGTGCCACTGTGCAGGTGAGCCCATGAAGACTCTGGGGTTGGGGGAGGGAGGGAGGGAGAGAGAAGAGAGCAGTGAATTGCCCAGCCGGGCAGAGCTGGCTTGAGGCAGGACCAGCGAGGACAGGCAGCCAGGCCTTAAGACAGAGATTCTATTCTGCCAAAAGGTGCCTACCGTCTCTCTCCAACTCCTAGAGCCAAGAAGGCAAATGCAGACCTCAATGAGCACACTGTGGAGCGGGATGGGATGGAGAGGGCTCCTTGCACCTACAATCCCACCACCCCCTAAGGCTGACCTGACCCGAGGGGAATGTGCTTAATTGACTGTTTGGAGGGATAATGGAAGCTAGATCCCCACCCCACCCCCACTCCCACACACACCTTGCCCAGAAATGTCACTCTCAATAGTTGGTTGAAAGAAAGGCCTGCCCCGCCCAGGACTCTCCAGATACACAGAGCCCTGTCTTTGTACTCTTTCACCTTGGGGAGTGGGATACCTACCCGGAAGCAATCAATTTGGGAAGATGGATTTTAAATTTCAAATATAAACCTTCGATCAGAGGTCAGAGATGTATTTTCTTTGGCCCCTACGATGTTTTTAAAAAGTAAGAAAGGTCCTGCCCCTCAGGTTGGAGACAGAAATGGTTCACATTGCCTATAGAGAATTTTAAAGCAAATAGACAACAGTAAAAACTATTTAAAATGTCTCCTTTTTATTATTACCATGTACCAGCAATTCTAAAAAATGTCAGTGATAAAATACTTCTCCCTGAAAAATCTTTTGTAGATCTAAGTTCTATATTACTGTTGTTGCTAGAGAGTTTTAATAATATACAAATTTCAAATTAGCACATTTTTATTAGTTATCTTTTAATAAGCATTGTAATCTACATGGACATTACTCTGGAGAACCCCCAGTTATGCAGTTGGCCCCTGAGCCATGCAGATTCATTGAGATGTGTTCATTTCTAGAATTAATTCATAATGGTTTGGAATTGTTTAAACTTGCTCTGGGCACAATTTCTCTCTCCAGCCCCTGTGATACTACATGTCCCTGTGTTTAATGAATAGATTTAAAATAAACAATGATAGCACCATGACTGTAAAGCTGAAGAAATTGAACTTTTTAATTATGTCATTCTACTTGGAGCTTTTATTTGTATTTGAAATTTCTGGAATCTATTGTGAAATGGTTTTTATGAATCTTTGCGAAACATCCTTACGTTTAAGACTTTTTCTAACTATTTGTATGTCTGTTGCTTCATGTGAAAGAAACTTTTTAAGTGAAAATTAATAAAAAGTATTCTTCGATTGATGAACTATGAGCAAAGATCAACAAATCCAGTTATACTCTCTATTGAATATGAATATGCAAAAATCACTTTGGATAGTCATTGAAAAATTTGCCGATGTTCGGGATCAAAACCAGAAATTGTAATGTTATTCATCACTCAGATCAATATGTTCATGTAAGTTTTTTGCCCCTTTACTAAAAAAATACAATAATGTAATTAAGAAGTATTAACTCCTTACCTTTTCATTTCTTGTTCTGTAGTGCTTATTTAATTTTAATTTTAACTATATATTTTTTAATACAGGCCTGATTACATATATAAAGTTCAGTAAAAGAAAATCTTCACCATATGAATTTCTTTTCTGGCCTTTATTATTAATTTCATTTTATGATTACTACTGAAAATAATTTTGCCATATAGAGGAGGAGAATTTGAAAAAAATGATACACTCCAGTGTCAAATATGTTAAGTATGCCACTGTTTCCTTGCCAACGTTTAAAAATGGAGAGATTTCCAATTTTTAAAATCCTGATTTGTTGATTCTTTTGAAAAAATCGGGTCTGGCAATAGTGGATCAGAATTCCCTAAAAGCAACAATCAGGTACAGTTGGGGACCATTTATCATAGTATACCTGGCTGCACCACTTATTTACATAGACTATGCCAGTTGCCTTAGAGTCAAGGTTTGGGCTACCCTGCTTTGCGGGGTTCCCCATGTGTCTGGCTGCCTCTGGCTAGCCTGTGACAACCCCCCTGAGTGCCCTTCCTCTTCCTTTGTGGAAAGATGATACACCATATTGCTGAAGACGGGGAGGTGTTGTATTCCTCTAGGTTCTTGGCTATGTTGCATAAGAGAATTTAAGAACACGCCAGGTTAGTTAGGCCAGTAAAAAAGATTTATTGGGAAATGGGGGGAAAGAACAGAGCTTTCTGACAAATGGGAGAGAAGGACAGAAATACACACCGAGATTTGGTACAGGCCCCTCTAGGCAGAGAGAGCAATCTGGCTTGCGCAGTCACCTTTATTAAACTATTGATTACCCCTCCCATTGCTAATGCTAAGGGGAGGGGCCCCAGCTGTTATTGGCTACCCCACCAATAGTGGGGGCCAATGGCGAGGACTGTTTGGAGTATCTGGGGCCAAGGCGAGGTCCCGGAAAGAGAAACTGGGACCTCAAGATTAAACTCAAAGTCTCAGTGAGGTCTTGTAGCCATGTTGTTTGTTGGCCATGTTGTGGCTCATCTTCTCCTCGTTTCCCTGGCTAACCTGTCTCAACTGCCCCCTCGGAGAGTTCACGCCCTTATTCTTAACGGGGTTCTGAGGGGTGATGGCCATTCTTCTGTAGTTACTTCCTGCTGGTTAGGGCAGTAGTCGCAGCCTGACAGGGTGTAAACCTCTCTGGCTTGAAGTCAAGGGAAGAAGGGTCCGGCACCCAGGATGGAACTGGATGAAATCCCCGCATGACTAATAAGGCATTAATTCTGTAAGAAATAAGCTTAATTAGAATTTTGAAAATACATGGTCCCACTAAAAGGATAAAGATGATGGTGGTAGGCGGGCCCAAAAAGGGGGCCAGCTGTGACATATTGGAGCATGAGAGTGAGAAATGCCAGGTGTCTTCAGAGGCTGCATCCTCCCAAAGTTGATGGGAAACAGCATTCTTCCTTGCATTCTTTTATGCTGTTGGTTAACTCTAGGGAGAGATTGTGGTAGAGCTGCTGAGTTTGGGTATAAACTGCCAACCCCAGTTCCCACAGCAGTGGTTATGCCTAGGACAGCTAGGAGAGGTATGGAGAGGCACTACCCTCGACATAAACTCACAAAGATGGTATAGGCAACAAAAAGACAAGCATATGGCAAGCAAAATAAAGACAGTACTTAAGAGAGCCATTCTTTTATCTTATAGACACATTCATTAACTACTTAGAAAATGAATTAAATTTACCAGTACTTTTTTTTTTTTTTAAGATTTAATTGTTGCCACCTCCTCATTATTTGCATTTGCTGTGTCTGCTTGTTGTGTGCTGGTCTTCTTTTCAGGTGGCACCAGGAACCGAACCCAGGACCTCCCATGTAGGAGGGAGGCACCTAATCGCCTGAGCCACCTCCATTCCCTGCTTTGTTGTGTCTCTCATTGTGTTTTTCCTTGTGTCTCTTGTTGCGTCAACTTGTTGGGTCAGCTAACTGCACCTGCCCATCGTGTCAGCTCGCTATCTTGCTCGTCTTCTTTAGCAGACACCGGGCACAGAACCTGGGACCTACCATGTGGTAGGTGGGAGCTCAATCACTTGAGCCACATCTGCTTCCCTACCAGGACTTTTAACATGTTCAATATCCCTCTGCATATGATCTAGAATAGAAAAGATATCATCATAATCATAGGGCATATATATAAAATAGGAGAGATATATGTATAGCACTTAATGCTAATCAATGCACAAGTTCCTCTTTGAGCTGCAATTAATAGATCTAAGCTCCAGGTTTGCAATACCATACATGTTATCTCTCCCTGGGAGCAGTCCATAATGCCAATTGTGTTTAAGTTCTACTTACATCACTCGAAATCATTGCTCCACTTGGCATGCCCTTCATGCAGCCAGCATGCTGCAGCACAGTTGATCCTAGAGAGAGACTAGGACGATAAGACTCCACTGTTTCACTGGCCTGGTGCATAGTCCCCTTCGGCACTATGAAACAGAGCCAGTCTGGAGGCAATGTCCATTGTACATTTGGCTATATCAAGCCATCGTCGGCTGCTGCAGGAATCTGAAACTGCAACGTAGTCTCCATCCACTTCAGGAGCACAACCAGAGATGTAGTAGATACTTTTATTATTTTAGGGGTCAGTGACTGACCTAGCCAATAAATCAAATGGAAAGGCAAAATGCAGTGTATTCTATGAACCAAATATATAGTGTAACATATTGCATGATTTAAAAAAAATTTTATGTATCCAGTACATTTAATTGAGAAATGTATGTTTTTATTCAACTGTGTTTTCTTTTTAGTTTTTAATTGTTTATATTTTCAATTATTAAATGTACAAAATAAAGTTTTTAAAAAATTGCAGTGTATTGAAGACCTGGTTTGAATGTATAAGAGAATTTGATGATACTGAAGTCTCTCTCTTAATTTTCATACACTTTCTAAATACTTCCAGTGCAATGTATAACATATCAAATGAACTTAACTGTTTCAGTACCTTGCTTTTTACTTTTACACCTTTACCATGATGATGTTAATTAACAGGTATTTTACTTTAGCAGCACAGGAAAAACTACTGTATTAGTCAGCCAAAGGGGTGCTAATGTGAAATACCAAAAATGGGTTGGTCTTTATAAAGGGTATTTATTTGGGGTAGAAGTCCACAGATACCAGGCCATAAAGCATAAGTTTCTTCCCTCACCAAAGTCCATTGTCACGTGTTAGAGCAAGACAGCTGCCGGCGTTTGCCAGGGTTCAGGCTTCTTGGGTTCCTCTCTTCCCAGGGCTGCATTTCTCTCCGGGCTTAGCTCCTGTTTCCTCCACAAGGTCAGCTGTAGGCGATCAGGTGAATGGCTCTATTCTCTTCTCCTGGGGCCTTCTTTCCAACATCAAAGCTGCTTCTCAAAGACTGCTTCAACTCTGTTCTTTGCCTTGCCTTTATATTCAATTCCCCACCCACCAAGGGATGGGGCTCAACGCCCTACTGATGTGGCCCAGTCAACGCCCTAATCATAATTTAATCATGCCCAGAGTAACAGATCAGTTTACAAGCATGATCCAATTATATTTTTGAAATTCATAATCACATCAAACTGCCCAAATGCAACAACTACTTTCTCCATTATTTTACAAAAATCTGACCTGACAGGCCTTCCTGCTATGACGTTACTTTTTGTTATTAATATCAATTTAGGTTTCTAATTAATAATGGCTTCCTGGAATTAGCTATTTAAATGCTTCAGTTTAGAAGATGCTTTTATAAACTTCTTGCAATTAACTAGAAGTTACTTTACCTGTAAATAAGCTTATTAAATTACAGTTAGTGGGGAGCAGATGTGGCTCAAGTAGTTGGGCACCTGTCTCCCACATGGGAGGTCCTGGGTTTGGTTCCCAGTGCCTCCTAAATAAATGAGCAAGACAGTGAGCTGATGTGACGGGCTGGCATGGCAAGCTGACGCAACAAGGAGACACAACAAGCATGTGGCACAGCAATTGGGTGCCTCCCTCCCACATGGGAGGTCCTAGGTTCAGTTCCCAGTGCCTCCTAAAAGAAGACAAGCAGACAAGAGAGCACACAATGAACAGACACAGAGAGCAGATAGCCCGAGCTCAAACAATGGGGTGGGGAGGGGATAAATAAATAAATCTTTTTTTAAAAATTACAATTAGCAGCCAATGAAATTTACTTTATTCATTTAAGAGAGGACAGATCTACATTTCCTTCTTTAACTTAATTTCATTAAACATGAACTTACAACTCTCATCATCTTAAATATTTAATAAACGTAATGTTAATTTATTTAATTGGTATTCTATAAACCTAGGGAGATTACACCCAAGAAAAATAAAATTGAAACAATTATAGTTTGTGTAAGGAATGTTGTTTTTTTTCTTCCTTCCTTTACAGAAGGCTAAAACCTCTTCTTTAATAAAACTCCGTATAATCTTAAAAGCATATTGACTGCTAGGTTTTGGAATATATTACATTTTTAAAATTTGTTTTAATTGTAATTTAGAAAAGATCTTTCCATAGCTTTCAAG
>JAQZBX010018237.1:20401-34896 GCA_029593785.1 Cabassous unicinctus | reverse complement strand
ACAAAATACAACACCCTTTCTTGATAAAAATACTCCAAAGGTGGAAAAAGAAGGAAACTTTTTCAATATATGAAAAACCCACAGCTAACACTGTGCTCAATGGAGAAAGACTGAAAGCATTCCCAATGAGATTGGGAACAAGACAAGGATGACCACATTCCCCACGATCATTCAGTATGGTGCTACAAGTTCTAGCTAGAGCAATTAGGCAAGAACTTCTTTCCAAATAGGAAAGGAAGAAGTAACACTTTCATTATTTGCTGACGATATGATCCTATATTTAGAAAATCTCAAAAAAATCACAACAAAAGTATTAGAACTTATAGACAATTTCAGCAAAGTGGCGGGACACAAGATTAATATGCAAAAATTAACAGCATTTGTATACACTACCAATGAGAAATCTGAGGAGGAATTCAGAAAAAACTTCCATTTACAATAGCGACTAAAAGAATCAAATATTTAGGAATAAATTTAAACAAGGACACAAAGTGCTTGTATTCAGAAAACTATAAAATATTGCTAAAAGAAACCCATGATGATCTAAATAAATGGAAGGATATTCCATGTTCATGGGTTAGAGGAATAACTATCATTAAGATGTCAATTCTACCCAAACTGATCTACAGATTTACTGAAAATCCTGATTTAAAATTCCAATAGCCTTTGTAGAACTGGAAAAGTCAATTATCAAATTTATCTGCAAGGGTAAGTGTCCCTGAATAGCCAAAACTGTCTTCGAATAGCCAAAACTGTCTTTAAAAAGAAGAATGAAGTTGGAGGACCTCACTTCCAGACTTTAAAGCATATTATCTAACCATAATGGTACAAACAGCATGATACTGGCATTAAGATAGATAGATTGGATAGACCAATGGAATTGAATCAAGAGTTCATAAATAGACCCTCACATCTATGGTCAAGCGATTTTATTTTTTTAAGATTTTTTTTTTTTTTTTTTTTAACTTTTATCCATTTTAAACACTTCCCCGCCCCCGTTTTGGCTGTTTTGTGTCCATTCGCTCGGCAATTCTCTGTCTGTTTCCTCCCTTCTCTTCTCATCCTTCTCCTCCTGTCTTCACCGGCATTCGATCCTGGGAACCTCTGGTGTGAGAGAGAGGCATTCTGCCACCTGTGCCACCTCATTTCCTGTTTTTTTTTTTTTGTTTTTTTGTGTGTGTTTTTTTTCCGGCACGTCTTGTTTTGGCTCTCCCTTGTGTCACTCTCCTGTTACGTCATCATCTTGCTGTGTGGCTCTGCAGGGCCTGGCACACCTGCGCATGGGGCCTGGGGGCCTGCACGCCTTCTATTTTTTTTTCTTTTATTTTACTGAGAGGTCCTGGGGATCGAACCGAGGCTCTCCATATGGGAAGCAGATGCCCAATCATTTGAGCCACATCCGCTCCCCACTCAAGCCATTTTTTAAAAATAAAATTTTATTTAGCTATATCATTCATGCATGAACATACATAAACAATAAGTGTATAATAAAAGTTGTTAATTTACAAAACAAACACACATATCATAGGAGATACAGTGGAAAGGAGGTCTTGATGAGGTAAAAAAAAATTGTTTCAGGTGAGTACCTGTTTAAATGGGTTAGAAGAATGAGATGATGGGCTGGAGAGTGAAATGTATGAAATTGACATTCAGCTTCCGGTGATGGCAATATTCGGAGTGTGTCTCTGTGAGAGGCTGACTGATGAGCAATGGAGGAACAGGTTAACAGAGCTGAGATCAAGGAAGTGGGTGGCCTGTGCTTTAGGCCACACTCGTCTGCATCTTTACATCAGAGCATTTAAAGCACTATCAGAGAAAACTTGGTTTCTGGAATTGCTCAAAATTCAGTATTTGAGTACTGAGCTTCATCTACTGCTATTTTGTAGTTATAGCAATTTTAGTTCTTATTGCAACAGAACTTAAGCAAATGCCACTAGCTTTGAAAATACTTCCAGTCTGAATTACCCTGGCAATGATTTCATCTTATTTGCCAAAAAAGAAAAAAATTGGTTATTAATTAATTAATTAGTTCTGGAAATGCCTGAAGCACGCATTCACTGACAGTTCAAGTCGTAACATTCACACCTTCCACAACCCTGTTCATAAATATAAGTTTAGTGAATGATGTCTCTGAAGTTCTCACATTTAATGCATGAATGTGGTGTAAGATCCTCAAACACTTATATTTTGTCTTCATTGCCTTAAGAACTTTTGGATGAAAGAAAATAATATAAAATTCTTTTTAGATTGAATTCTCCTTGTGTGCTGTTAATACGCAGTATTTGATTATGCTTTAAGAGAAAGAGGTTTTAACCGTATGCGCCCAGTCACTTTGAGCTATTAGGAAAAATATATTGTATAACGCCTTAGTGCTTGTTGCCCAGAGAGAAACTCAGATAGGAAGGTCTGTGTTCAGATCCATGCTCTGCCTTCACTTACCTGTGCAAGTTACCTCTTGCATTAAGGTTTATTTATGTTCATATAAAAGAAAAAAAATTAATGGATCTGGTCTTCCTTGACTCTGAGACTTCCCTTGATTTCAAATGGGAAATATATTTTCATATGACTTTATGTCTAATTTTTGTGCAAGGGAGGCTGTTTACTGATCCTAGTAATTTGTGAGAAGTGCCTAGACAAACACATTTGGCTAAATGGGATAAGACTAATCAAGCTCTGTTTTCCAATTCTATTAAAACCATTTTGGTGGTAGTCACAAAAGATACCTCAGGACTGGGGAAGGGTTTTTGATCTCCCCTGCTTTAGAGTGTCCGTGGGCTAAGACCAAAACGATGCTAAAAATTATTTAAGTGTTAATAAGTGTGCTTTCTATGCAAACACATTTTTAAGTCAAGTCTCCTTGGCACTCTCCCACCCTTATCTCACCCTGTCTCAATTATCCAAATTATATAGAAATTCTTGATCTTCCTCTGCACTACTCAAATTCAAGGCATTATGAGGAAGATCTTGCAACACATCTGTCATGATATTGATTAGCAGGTTTAATACCACTCTCTAGTCTGTTGAGAGTGTCTCTTCCTTTACTAGATTTCCCATGTTGAACTTTCCCAAAGCTAGATGAACTTTGATCAAGGATTCATCTATGACCAAGACAATCATGACATACTCCAAAGGGCTACAGTCTAATAGAGAAGCATTGAATGATCAGTAGGATTTCAACAGTTACAGAAGAGACGGCATTTCAGCAATAGCATGAAGGTCAACATGTCATTTTCGGCAATGCAGAACTAGTTTTCAGGATAATTTGCAAAACAGTTTTCATGCAGAAGAACAGCAAGATCTAAAAGTATAAATACAATCTGCTGCCATATTTATTGTACAGACACAATTTGGTGAACATTTTCTTTCTAGGTGACAGAATCAAGAATTCAAGTGCATCAGATCACAAACTGAATAAGCATCATCATAGTATAGACTGGGGCAAGAGTGGTAGTAAATGAATGTCTTGAAAACCAGCTGTAGTGAAGCTTTAGGTGACAACAAATACTTGCTGCAGGAGTAGGTTCTGCATATTTAAAAGACAAAAGCCTAGAAAATTACTCCCATTATCCTAAGTATATTGCTATCCATTCCTAAAATTCCAATGACTTGGATGAATATTGTTCTATCTTGTAACCAAAAAGTCCTTTGTGAGCAAATTTGCAACATACACTATCTCTAGTAAAATGGCCTTAAAGTAACACAATTAAATCTGTAAAAGGCTCTTAATTTAGAAGTTCAGGCTTTAGCAATTAACCTTGATGAACAATCTTAAAAATATATCTTGCTAGTCTTTTGTATTAGTTTCCTAATGCTGCATAACATATTACCACAAACTTAGCAGCTGAAAACAACATCCATTTATTAGCTCACAGTTCTAGGTGTCAGAAGTATGGCAGAGTATGGCTGGAGTCTCTGCTAAGGTTGAAATCAAGGTGCCAGCAGGCTGCCATGTCATCTGGAGCTCAGGGACCTCTGAATCTCACTCTTGTTGGCAGAAATCAGTTCCTTGTGGTTGTAGGACTGAATTTCCCTTTTTTTTGCTGGCCTTGGACTACTCTCATCTCCTAGAGCTGCTCTCAAGTGCCCCTTGTCACCTCAGTTACAAGGCTAGAAACAGAGAACCACCCTTATGTTGAATCTGTTTCACATTTTGAATCTCTCTGACTTCTTTTCTAACCAGTTGGAGAAAATTCTCTGCTTCTAAAGGGCTTATGTGATTAGGTCAGATCCATCCAAACAGTTCTGTATTTCTCTATTTGAGACTGTAATTACAGATGCAAAAATTCCTTCATAGCAGTACACAGATTAGTATGCAATTAATTAACCAGGTGCCAGGAATCTTGGGAGGCCATTTGAGAATTTTGTCTTCCACATTTTCTAAAAGACTAATCTCTTGGTACATTAGATTAGAGTGGCTGGCTCAAGCAAAGATAAAAGCAAACAATACTAGAAAAATCCATAAATCTAATTAAATGTAGCTAATTCTTATGATTTCACGCCCCCAATCAATAATTTCAATAACTTCCCTTGGGAGTGGATGTGGCTCAAGCAGTGGAGTGCCTGCTTCCCACATGACAAGTCCTGGGTTTGGTTCCCGGTGCCTCCTAAAAAAACAAAACAAACAACAAGCAAACAAATGAAAAAACAACTCAGGGGAGTGGATGTGGCTCAGTGATTGAGTGCCAGCTTCCCATAAATAAGGTCCTGGGTTCAATCCCCGACCCCTAGTACCTCAATAAATAAATAAATAATAAAAAATAACTCTCCATTGCCTGTTAAGTATAGAATAAACTCCTTAGCCTGGCATGCGAGAACTTCCATGATATTGTTCTAGCCTAATTTGCCAACTATGTTTTCCCCTCTATATACTGATTTATCCTATTATATTTCTTTTTCCACATTCTGCCCTAGCTCTTGTTACTCTTTCTTGCAATGCACTCATTCCTCTTTACCCAGCAAAAGCCTACCATTTTTCAAAAACAAAAACAAAATAGTAATTGAACACTGTGATATGTAACTATGTAGTTCCCTGTACCTACCTTCAAGGACTCTTCATTTCCTAACTATAAAGATTAAAATAAAGTAATATTTGAAGCCTACAATGAACCAGTCTCTTGAGGTCATACTTCCAGTTCTTCTTCAACCAGTTCCCTCCAATGACCCAAAAAGTACATTTTTCTTTGAACACGAAATTTTGCCCCTTTGCATATTATTTTCTCTCTTCCTGAGTTGTTCATCCACTCCATTTCCTCTGTGAAAAATTCTACTTAATTTTCACTGCTACCAATAAAACAGAATGGGACATTCTCTTCTACCATAAACAACTAGAAAACTGGACAAAATACATGAAACAACTCCTATCAGAGAATGAACAAAAGGCAGCATGGGCCTGTGATCCTTTAGAGAATGGAAACAAATGTGGTGAGCCCTATGATCACCGTGTGTTTCTGCCTGGATGAAATTTCTGGACTGCACAATGCAGGAAGGGGGCACCCAAACAAAGCCTGGCAGTCTCACAGGCCTGAGGAGACATGGAGTTGAGCTCAGAGACACCGATGTGGCTAGAACTGGCAGGGCAGAGTACCAGAAAGGAGAGACCTATGCAGAGAAAGTGTTTCAGAAATCTGCATGGATCCTTTCGGGTCTTTGGTTGAATACTAGTCTGTGCATGCACAGGGAAACCCAACACAAAGGAAGGGCTATGTAAAAAACAACTGTCAAGGAAACAGTGATTAAGGAGAAACTGTAAGCTAAAAACTTCCAGAGCTCACACAGAGCTGGAAATTATTTGAGCTCTCCCCAGCCAGAGAGAAGAAACCATGCTGAATACATAGGACAGTCACAGGAACACCAGAAGACTCACACTAGGAGTGTGAAGAGTAAAGTTTACTCTGAAACCTGCCCTAACAAAAATTTACAAACAGGCCTCAAAAGAATCATCTGATCCATGAGTAATTATATTACCTGCCAGGACCTCGTATGCAGGAAGCTGGTGCTCAACCTCTGAGCCACATAAGCTTCCCTGAGTTGGGTTTTTCATTTGTTTGGCTTATTGTTTGTTTCTGTTTTTTCAGGAGGCACCAGGAACCAAACCCAGGACCTCCTATGTGGGAGGTGGGTGCTCAACCACTTGAGCCACATCTGCTCCCAAGGAATCTCCTACATATTTTTTCTCTCTCCTATATTTTTGATGTAACATTTATGTAATTCAAAGCTTCTTTAAAAATAAAAATTAATATATTTTTAAAAGAATACAGCAAAAGCCTACAGAGAACTATGTAATATTAAAAATATCCAGCATTCAAGAGAAACAATTGTTATGTAAAATAGCAGGAGAAAAAATGTGCCTTAATTAAGGAGAAAAACCAATCAATAGAAACATACCCAGCTAGAAAGGTAAGAAAAATCAAATTATCAAGGCTTTAAAACAGCTATTTTAAATATTATAAATCTGCTCAAGAGTTGAAATAAAAGCATAAGCTTAATGAGGAAAGAAGTAGAAGATACGAAAAACAAAATGGAATTTCTAGAGATGAAAATAATCTAAACTGAAAATTGCATAGATGAGATTGAATGTAGATTAGACATTGAAGGAAAAAAAGATCAGTGAACTTGATGCCAAAGCAATAGAAAATATCCAAACTAAAATGCAGAGAGAAAAAGACAGGAGAAAAACAAGAAAAGACCCAGTAGCCCTGTGGGAAAACATGTGTAAATTTCAGTCTTTTAAAAAAGAGGAGGAAAGGAAAAATATTTGAAAAAATAATGACTGGAAATTTTCCAGTTCCATGATGGTCATAAAGACACTGACCCAAGAAGTCCAACAAACCCCAAGCTGAATAAACATATAGAAAATCACACCAGGGAACAAGATAATCAAATTGCTATGCACTAGTGATAAAGAGAACAGCTTATAAGCAGAATAGGGCAGAAATGCCACTAGATTGCATTATCAAACTTGTAACCCTGTCCATGAAATGAATCAAAGCAGAAGGAAAAAAAACATCCATGCAAAACTATGGCAAAATGTCAGAATTTGCAAACAGAAAAAAATAAAACACAGAGCTGAAGAAAACTATAAGACAACATGCTAGTGGATATTAGTAAACACCTTGAATCAGAAATACAAAAATAAAAATAAAAATGAACACCTCCTCCCAAAAGTAGAAATAAAATGAGTTGACTTTCTTGATGAAAGCAATAGAAGAAAAAGACAAAATTTAAAAAAAGAAAACTGAATTACCAGATGCTCTAGTGAGAAGAGATTTGAATGCAACCTTAATAAAGGGCATTGAAGAAAACCATTAAAACAATTAAGGGAATTAAATGATATGAAGAAAGAAATAATTCAGAGGGTAAAATAAAGGGATGAACAATGATTTACCAAAGAAATGGAAACAATAAAAAGTAAAAGGTTGCAATCCTGATATCAAAGTAGACTTCAAGCCATCAAGCCTTAAATGAGACAACAAAGAAATTGGAGGTATTGGTGTGAACTCAAAATTTCTCAAATGTGTATTTATGCTTATATATATGCTGAAGTGCACATGTGTGTATGTCTATGTGTAACTATAGTATATTTGTATAGTATAAATTTGTATAAATGTAAATATAGTATATTTGTATAAAATCCATTTCCTAGCTCTGTCTGATGAGGGTCAAGAAGCAAAGACACTCCAGTATAAATGAGTATACCTAGTACCCAGGTCTTGGTCTCCAGTTCTTTATGCCCCTAAAAGGAACCAGGTTCCTCAAAGAAATTTCTAATCCCAGGTATGGGTCAGAATAGGTACAAGATGGACCTGAAACATCTGGTTATGCCAGAAAAAAAAAAAAAAAAAAAGAAAGTGCTGAATAAAAATGATGGGGACATGTCACAGCATCAGAAAAACCAGCTTGAAGATGTTCCCACTGGCCAAATATCAGACAATTTAAGCATCAAAATAATTAAGTATAGTAATGAATTATAAGCCATTGAAAAATCGGAATTAATGAGTCCATACCAATAATAGATATACAGATAGATGCTAATAGAGGGGAAGGAGCTCTTTTGCTTACAGCAGAGTACTGCCTGCTAAGTGGCAAATAGGGAGGGAATGCTGGAATTGGAAAATCATCATTTTGTGATCATCATGGTAAATATTAGACTAGTCAAGAATCATCATTGTGGATGCTAAATCTAGGAGAAAATTTTGATAAGGAATGGAATATCTGCATGGTCTTAAAGTATCTCTCCATAAACTGCTTATTATTTGCAAGGGAAGGAAAAAAAACACTAACTATGCAAAGGAAAAGTCAGGCAACACCTTGACTGGTGATCAAATTAACAATACCTATGAGGGACAGGTGGATATTGTGTGCTCCCAGAAGCAATAATCATAGAAGGATATAACATCACCTAGGTAATATCCAGCTGAGAATGCTTAACTTCAATTTATTCACAAGGAAACACCAGACAAACAAAAAATTAGGAATATTTTACTAAAAAATTGGGGGAACTTGACCCTTCAAAAATGTCATAAAAGACAAAGAACAGCTGTGGAAATCTCCTGGACTAAAAAAGGCTAAAAAGATGATAACTAAATGCAATATCTAACCCTAGATTGAATCATGCCCTGTATAGGAAAAAAAAATGCTATTAATAATATTATTAGATTAACCGACAAAATTGGAATATGGAAGGTAAAGTATTGAATTAATGTAAATATATGAAGTTGATAACTATACTGTGGTTATATAAAAGAATATCCCTATTTTTATGAAACACACACTGAAGTATTTAGCAGTAAAGGACCATGATATATATCTATATAATTTACTCCCAATTATTCAGAAAAATAATTATATATTAGATAGATATAAATAGATAGATTAGATATATAGAGATATAGTTATATAGAGATAGGATAAATGATAAAACAAATGATGTCTTTACAATAGGTAAATCTGAATAAAGGGTATGTGAGTTTTTCTTGAGTTATTTTATTTTTGCAATTTCTCATAAATTTTAAAATATTTCCAAATAAAAACTCTATCAAAGAGGCTAATCGAGCATTAACAACAACTTTCTATTAAATTAAATACAATGTACAAGTTTCCTGACAAACACAATTTACCAAAACCAACTTTTTAAAAAACCTGAATAATCCTATTTCTACTTAAGAAATTGAATTTGATATTAAAACATTCCCACAAGGGAAATTCTAGGCCCAGATGACTTCACTTTAAGTTCTATAAAATAATTAAGGAAGAAATATTACTTAACCTACACAGACACTTTCAAAAAGTAGAGGAGGGGACATACCTCCCAACTCATTTAATAAAGCTAACCTCAAACAAATTCCAAAGAGACTTATGAGAAAAGAAACTACAGAAAAACCACAGGATTATTTCAATCTACAGAAAATGTATTTCACCACCATAAAGAGATACCACTGTACACCATCTAGAAAGACTAAAGTTAAAAACCTGACAATATCAAATGTTAGCAAGGATGTAGAGCAACTAGAAGTCTCATGTATTATTCGGTGGGGTGAAAAAATTTGTAACCACTTTGGAAAACAGTTTGTCAGTTTTTTATGAAGTTAAACATACACTTACCATATGACATAGAAATTCTTCTCCTAAGTATATAGCCAAGGAAAATAAAAATATATGTAGACTCAAAGACTTGTACATGAATGTTTATAGCAATGTTGTTCACAATAGCTACCAATCGGAAACAACCCAAAGATGAATGAATAAACAGATTATGGTATACAATGAACTACTCCTCAGTATTAAAAGAAATTACTACTTATGTATGCAACAACATGGATGAATTGCAAAAATATGCTGTACTAAAGAATGCATATGCATGATTCTATTTATATGAAATTATAGATCAGGCAAAACTAATCTATAGTGACGGAAAACAAAGCAGTAGTTGCCTGGGGCAAGCAGTAGAGTGGATGTCAACTGCATATGGGCTCAACGAAATATTTTAAAATGATAGAAGTAGTCTCTATATTGACTGAGGTGGTGATTACACAGGGGTAAATATTTGTCGAATTCCTTGAACTTAAATGGGTACGTTTTATTGTATGTAAATTATGCTTCAATAATGCTGATTACCAATCCTTGTTAACCTTTAAAAACCAGCACAGATTCTATCTCTTAATGAAACCTTTCCCAATCTCCCAACTCAGTAGGAATTGCTTCCTCCCTGTTCCTCCCACAACCTGTCATCAACATTTTCTGATGTGTTTTAGCTCTCTACAAGTCTACTTTATGCTATAGATGGTGGTGTATGTTTCTTTCCCTTTTGAATTTGCATCTCTTCAATATTCCTTTAGTCCATTGAAATCTGCATTCCACCTCAACCTCTCCACTGAAAGGACTCTTGCTAAGGTCAATAATAACTCACTATTTGTCAGGTCCAGTGGCCATTGAACAGTTCTAATTTTATTGGCTTCCTTTGGCATCTGTTTTGAGCACTTCTTTTATCTTAAACTGCTTACCCAACTCACTTATGAGTTACCACATTCCCCTCAATCTCATTTCCAAGTTACTTTCTTCAAAATGCCTCTTAAACAAGAGCGTACCATAGGCTTTCACCTGTGATCTTTTCTTATTGAATATATATTCTGGGCAAGATTTTCCAGTCCCACAACTCTACCATCTCTATGCTGCTAACTTCAAAATGTCAACTCAAGTTTCATTTACCTACCTACCTTCTGGATATAAAGGCATTCAGATTATACTTGCCTAGAACTGATCTCATTTTTTAAACTCACAGATATGTTCTTCCTTTTGTATCCCTTCTTCTCTCATGAAATTACATAAGCCAAGTCACCCAAACCAAATTGAGAGTGTTATCCTGGACTTCTCACTCTCGCTACATATTCAGTTGGTCATTAAGTCCTATTGACTCTATTTCTCATTATTTTCTACATTGTTTACTTATTTGCTTCACTGACTTAGAGTTTGAATATAATATCAAATTTATTTTCTATCCAAGTCCTAGGAAGAGGGAAATATTGTAAGTTCAGCTTGGGGCATGTTGATTTTTAAGGGAAATGAGCAATAATCAAGAGGAAATATTAATTGGAAAATTGGGATCATTAACTCAAATATCTGTGAAGGGATCACACTGGAAATGAAAATACAGATTTGGGAGCCCATATAAGAAGGAGTTAAACTTGCGAGACTATGAGTTTCCAGTGGGCCAAAGTTAGAAGTCTAACAGCCTCTATTTCCTTATCGGATGAGAGGTTGGCTGCTGAGGCAGGGAACTTGTGAGGAGAGTGAAGGACTGAAAGAACTGCTTTGGAGAAAGGGCGGGGAGAGTTGACAAAGAATGTATAATGTGGCCCGCTGACAGCACTGAAACAGGGAGGCAGGAGAATAAGAGAGTGGGGGATTCAGAGTTCCAACCCAAAGACTCCACGATGTACTATTATGGTGACTATCCTGGATTGCGAATGAAGAGAAGACAGGCAGGGATGGGGGTCTTGGCAGACTTAGAGAACAAGAAGAGCCAAGGAATTGGAGATTATGACTATATCAGAGCATATATACGTAGGAAGGTGAAAGAGCAAAGCATATGAAAGGATAAAGTGTTAGTTCAGAAAACACAAGACCACAGATGTGCTGAAGGGGAGAGGATGTAAAAATTATAAGAATCAAATATGTCAAGGCACCATAATTTGGAGACATTGGATTTGATGAACATGGGCACTGGATCTCCCTGGTAATTTAAATAGTATTTTGGGTGGCCAGGAAGGCTTTTAGCCAGATATTGGAGTCCTCTTTGAAGATGACAGAATGACAAGGAAGTCACTCATAATATCCTGAAGACAAAAGAGTATTAATTTAAGAAAATCATAATTTTTAGGAAATCTGATATAGCCAGAGATCCAGAAAGTTTGCTCTGTAGTCCTGGATGGAAAGAGCTGTTGTTGCCTTGGTTTGACAGAGGGCAAAGCTATAGAGAAGAGGTTTATACCTGGGGACTAAAGATTTGGAAGACCCCTAAATATTCTTTCAAATCAGCTCCATTTTAAGCCCTGGAATGTGAGAAATTGTTTTTCCTTATGAAACAGGGGAGGGGAATGTTACTTTGTCTCTCTTTCTTGAAAATAAAAACTTTCTTGGTCTGAAGCCTCTGGAAAAACAGCTGACTCACAGTTCAGCCTTGTGACAACCTCACCTTGGCAATGCTTCTTAGGTCAGAGAGAGCTTGAGCTTCCTGCCAGTCACACAAGTCACACTTGCCTGGAGAAGAATGCAATTAGCATCCTTTCCTGAAAGGCCCATTGACTCACCATGGAAAACACTTTGTTTCTGTGTCCTTTGCAGCTTCAAGTTTTACATTTCTTGTGGAAGCTGAATGAAAAGGGATTTGGGCTGCGTTTTTGTTTCAGTAAAATTGTTTTAACTGATTCCCTTCTCCAATATTTTTTCCCTCTGATCATACATGGGGGTCATGGATAGAGGTACGTCCTTTAAAGACTGGTACTATGAGATTAAGAAATAGACATACATATTCTTGGAGAGCAGAGGTTGACCAACAAAGAAAGGGCAGAAGACCAAGAAATGGAGAGAGAGAGATGACAGAAAGAGAGCTTTCAGAAATCATAAAAGGCAAAAACACTGTGCTGATATACTCAGAAATATTAAAAATTATAGATTTTCCATTAAAAAATTAGTTTGTAAGTCAAAGCAATTATAAACATTCAATGACAAATTCTAAAAGATAAAGGAACCAGTAAAAGATAAAATTTAGAGATGAGATTTGCTTAGACTTCCTTATATCCAATTCTAATGTGCCCTTCCTGAAAAAGACAAATTGTGCACAAACCTTTGAAAGGAAGCCTCCATAACTCCTTTGCTGCCTCACCAGTTATGGTGGTGGAAGAGAAGATGTGTCAGCTCTTCTCAATAGGCCCCCAAAAAAGTTACTGAGTGTATTCCCAGCCACTACGACAATGGGTTGGCTCAAACAGGAATTTATTCACTCACAGTTTTGAGACTAGAAGTTCAAAACTGAGGTGTCAGCAAGGTACTTTTTCCCCAAAGTCTGTAACATCCTGGTGCTGACTTGTTGCAACCCTTGGTGTTCCCAGCTTGCATCTCTGCCTAATGTCACATGGCAATGTCCTTGGCTTTCTCTTCCAGGTTCCCTTGACTTCTGTGTTTCCTTGACTTCTGGCTTCTGGCTCCTGGCTCCTCCTTTGCTCTCTCTGACTGTGTCTGAATTTCTTCTGCTTAAAAAGGACTCTGGTAATTCAGATTAAGAACCACTCTCATTCAGTTGGGCCATATCTTAGCTAAAATAACATCTTAAAGAGATACCATATACTATGAGTTCACACTCTCAGGAATGCAGATCAAGACCAAAAATATGTCTAAATTGGGCTACATAATTCAATCTACCACACTGAGCTCAATTATGGTCTTACATGTCAAAAAATTCAATGTAGTTCAAGAAGAAGGATTTGGAAGCAGAGATACCATCTCTGTCCTAAGATTTCCAAACAAACCCTGAGATTTCTGTGCTCATGCAGGGGCTTTTCCCCTTCCTAGAGTCATTCTGGTGAGCACTATATATGGTAGAAGCCTGTTTTCCCATATTATTGCTAATTCCTTAGTTTTAAAAGTGCCTGTTGTTGCTAAATGCATCTGGCACTGTGCTAGATGCTACACAAATACATAGACTCAGCAAACCCCATGAATACTTATCGATCACCTATTGGGTACATGACATTGGGTCAGGTATTGTTGGGGATATCAAAACTATAAATGTGGTCCCTTATATTCTACAAGAAGAGAAAAAGCATATTCATATGGAGGACTTAAAAGGACAATGAACACAAACCATGTCAAATGAGAGACAGTAAGGAAAGAAGGATAGAGATT
Organism: Cabassous unicinctus; assembly: GCA_029593785.1. Lineage (NCBI taxonomy): Eukaryota > Metazoa > Chordata > Mammalia > Cingulata > Chlamyphoridae > Cabassous > Cabassous unicinctus. The sequence goes on along the minus strand of JAQZBX010018237.1, from coordinate 20,997 downwards.
GCTATGCACTCATGTGCTCAGAGAAAACTTCTTTCATGAAAGCAGGTAAAAGAAGAATGGTGCGTAGATTTTGATGGGAAAAGTGCCATGACTACAGGTTTGTTTTAGAATATTACTCTGGCAACATTATGAAGGGTGCATTTGAGGAGAAAAGAGGGCAAGACTACTGGTGCATCAACAATGATAAAAATTAACATGGCGGCAGTAGTGATGGAGAGAAATAGATGTTGAATCATATTAAGTAACTTCTTGTCAGAACCTAGTGATTGATTGAAAGAGAGGATTGCCTAACAGGGAAGAAGGAAGAATGACTCTCAAGATTATTGTCTAAGAAAATCGATTAGATGGCTTTGCCTTTCACCAAGATAGGAAATGCATACAAAGAGAAGAACTTCTGTGCTAGGTGTTATTTGAGATCCATAAATAGTAAAAGATGTTTTCCCTGCCTGGGATCCACTTCTCTTTTTCTTTCCTCCTTTATTTCAGGGGTCTTGAGTAGTTTCATTGTACAAATATATTTAAATATGTTAGTGGCCTAATACAATGTCATGTTACCTTTACTTCAGCACTTTTGAAAGGCCTATGGAAATTAATTT
>JAQZBX010018237.1:0-20301 GCA_029593785.1 Cabassous unicinctus | reverse complement strand
TGTCTCTGGAATTGATGGAGCAATGGATGTTATATGCAAGAGCAAAAGGAGAGAAAAGGGGAATTTGCACATGTCAACATCATGTTGGCAGCAAAATGCCACCCCTCGTACATGTCTAGAGGCCCCGCAGCAAAAGCATGTATCTGCCAAGATGAGGATCGGTGGAGAGAAGCCAGGGCCCGGTTTTAACTTTTCAACCAAAGTATTTCAAGTCTGTAATAACGGACGTAAGGCCCAGATACGTCACGCAGAGCCCTGTCTCTCAAGAGTCCATTCCTGTGGCATTCAGCTGAAGACAGTTTCATGTGTTGGTTTTCCCCCACCATGATGAAGCAACTTTGGTCAGGAGTGTTGCCAGAGCTCAGGAGTGTTTTCCACTAAGCGGTGGCCGCAAAGGTCAAACACATATGGCTCTAGTAACCTCCCTCGCCGAAGTCTTTCTTTTAGAATTCTGAGCCCTCCGCTCTTTGCCAAGGATTTAGCTTTGAGTGGTTATTCATAAATTTCCCGATCTGGGGCCATGACAAATGAAGCCAACAGGATGATTTTGTAAAACGGAGCTACCCTAGAACAAGTTGGTAATGGCAGCAGCAACAGCAGCAGCAGCAAGCCAGAGTTGAATTCCATTTAAATAAAATGCCAAAAGGCAGTCAGTGAAAGTGACATTTATGGTGTTACTACAAATGCATTCAGTGGGAAAGCTCAGTAGCAGAAGCAAGGGGGAAAAAACAAGCTGTAGTGAAAACTGCCATCTGTATATTGTGCCCCGTTTTTAATATTCTGTATTCTCATAAAAAGTGTTGTTTCTGTCACTATTCAATCTCACAAACTCACACAGAACACTGTTAAAAGTCAGCAGTGTGTGAAATGGTATTTTAAAATAAATGAAACCCGCTCTCAGAGCTGCGGAGGAATATTGCAATGCTGGGCGCTGACAGACAGGCACTGAAAAGTAACAACCGTTATCATCTTAAAGCAAAGCGGATTAAATAAAAACCCACAGCCAGTGGTGCATTACCAAGTCTGATATTGACACAGCTGCTGTGGTGGTTATTTTTCATTGTCTCATCAAGACAAAGCATCATGGGATATCAATCTTCCCTCTGTCAGGCCATGCCTGGTATAAAGTTTTTCGTTTACATTTTCATTATATCCCTTTTATCTCCGGTGCCAGCATTTTTTCTTAACTGTGGGGTCAGATGACCCGTGGGGCAGTGTTGAGCTATTACCTCAGGACCCCAAGAACTCCCTCCTGGGGCAAAGGATAGTTTGGCCCTGTTCCCCTCCCCCACCACCTTTTGGCTTTTTTCGAATGGCGCAAGATGGTCATTATTCTCTCATGCTGGTGGATGATTAGAAACTGTAATGCCTGTGTGTTTGTGAGAGAGAGAAATAAAGAGCAAGACGGAGAGAGATAATGACTATGAGAATTAGAAAACCATTTGGGGGTACTTTTTTTTTTCATTCTTTCCCTTTCCACTGGAAAGAAGGGGAATAGTTAGAAAATACACAACTCTCTTGAAATCACGATAGTCAAGAAACCTGATTAATGCTTAACTTTTATACACCACTGTTTTATTTCCTATACTGGCTGACTGGAATGAGGGAAATATATTTTCATTTAACTCGCAGAAAACAGTATTTATATCAAAGATCAGTCTTCTTTTGGGGGGCTGATCGAAGTTTTCTCTATACTTTTTTCCTCCACTTTTACTTCTGCTTTGGGATACTTCAGACGTATATTAATGCAATTCATTTGGGATAGAAAATTCAGTTGTGAAGTATTTTCCATCATTTTGGTCTCTCTTTGTGAGTCTCTGGCCTCAATGGCAGGATGAAATGTGACTGTCAAGTTCCTTTAGCAGATGTTAGACCTGTGATTTTATAAAAGCCAGATCAGTATACTAAAGGGAGGCGGGCTCAAAGTCCCAATGGAAGCTCTAACTCTTTAAGCAACTACCGCATGCCTCCCGGGCAGGTTGGATATGTGACAGCGGGGGGTAGGGGGAGGGTGGGGGGCGGGGGTGAAGGCTGCATGAGGTATTCAACAGAACGGCTGTGCCTCCTGTGTGCTTCCATGCCGGCAAAAAGTGAGTCAGGGCAAAGGGTTCTATATAAGTTAGGGAAATGCTCACTAGCTACTGAATAAAGAGCTTCAACATCCCACTGGCTTAGCAGACTAAAAATTTATTTCTCACTCACCCCACAGCCAATGTAGGTTAGGGTGGCCCCCTACACCTCCTGAAATATGTGGTCTCCAAGGTCACTGCAAAAGGAAAGGGAACGTATCCCTTTAGGGCCAAGCATGGAAGAAGCTTACATTGTTTCTGCCCACATTCCACTGGACCAATTGCAGTCCCATGGCCTCAACCTAACTGCAAGAGAGGCTGGGAATCTTCTAGGAGTTTCTTAAGTATCCTACAAAGAGGTGCAGGGAACATAAGGAATTTTTTTTTAGCCATAGAAGCAAGAGAAGAGAAAAGAAGTTAAGATAGAAGGGACAAAATGAATTAAGTGAGAAGGAAAAGTGGAAATACTTCTGCAATAAGGATCAATTTCCACTTTATTCTGTTTAGCCAACCCATCAAACTCATTAGTCACTGTACGTTTCACCACCACTGTCACCACCAGTTCCTGTTGCTCCCCAACAGGAGACAAATAGTTCATAGAAATATTCATCAAACTGTGTTATGGTTATCTATTGCCAGGTAATGAAGTATTCCAAGAGAGTGGCTTAAAACATGAACAATCATTATTTTGCTCATGAACCTGGGGGTTGACTGGGCTCAGCGAGGCAGCTCTTGCTTAAGGTCTCTACTAAGGTTGCAGTGGGAGAGTGGCTGGGGTAGCCTCATGTCTGGTGTGTGAGTGGGAAGGACTCAAAACAGTGTGGCTAGAGCAGCTGGGACGCCTGGGACACCTCTCTATATGTAATCTTTCCACATGGTCTCTCCACATGATGGTCTCAGGGTGGCTGGGCTCTTTACATGGCAGTCAAGGGCTCTCGGAGACTTTCCCCAGAGAAACCAACCAGCAGAAGCTGCATAGCCTCTTCTAACAGAGCCTGGGCAGTCAGGGGCATTGCTTCCAACCCCCCACCCCCCTAGATTCAGGGGGAGTGGATATAGTCTTCACCGATTAATGGGAGGAGTGTCAAAAAATTGCAGACATGTTTTAAAACCATCACAAACTGGAAAAATTTTAGAACTACTCATCTTGAAGAAGATTAATGTTCATATTAAATCTATGTTCTTGCAAATTCTTAGGTGAAGATTAAAAAGTCAGCCTGTCATGGGAATAGGCCTAAAATAATATTTGTTGTAAAACAGAAAAAATAAATCATGTACTTAAATATGAGGCACATTTTTTTTCTTTTACCCACCTAATTGTGGTCTCATTTATACTATTTCTACTTGCAGGGGGAAAAAAAGAAAAAAAAAAAATCCTTCCAGAATTGCTCTAACTGCAGCATTACCTCATACCCATCCATCCCCTCTGTAACATCTCTAAAGCCTCAGAATGGATTGGCTAAACCAAAAGTTCTTTCTGAAGAATCTCAAAACTGAGACAATGTTTCTAGTGATCCTACTGGCTCCCAGCCCACCTTACCTCCTTCCACTTTGAGAAAACTTTGTCAAAACAGAAAATTGGTAGGCCACAGAATGGCTTTGGAAACATGTCATTGTCATCCCTATAACCAAAAACCCGCCTACCTGTAGGTATAAAGGAGTTCAGTCTGCAGACTCAGCCTTCCAAATATAAGACCCAGTCTAGTAGTTGGTAGTAAGCAGAATCGACCTTGCTGCCTGAAGACTAGTATCTAGGGTGACACAGATGGCCCGGACACACATATTCTCGAAGCTGCAGCCCTACCTTCTAACCTCATCCATCGTTACCTCTCTTTAGAGTAAGGCGCTGACCACAGAGCCTTGGTGGACTGATTGTACTAATTTCCCTTTGAGACAAACACCCTGAATTCCTGGGGTTCTCAACCTCTGCTTAACTCAGCCCCAACTCTCCACACCACAAATTCTGGTTGATTTTCTTCTTCAAATAATCACAGCGCTGCCATCCATCCAGAAGGGTATATTAAGGGGAATTTCCTCTGCTGTGTCACCCCACCACGCTGGATTTCTTTATGCAACAGTGTCATAGGCACTGGAATATTGAAATTTGCACTAATAGTCACCCCAAGAGGCAAGCTGCCCAGCCAAATTTGTTCATCTGGTCTTGACCCTGTCTATTACCACTTTAAATTCCTCTCTCTCCAGTGTGTCACTGAGTTCTCAAGATATTTAACAATGAGGCTGCATGGGTTATAATAGACAAAAAATATATGACTTACCTGTTAACTATTCCAACTGTTTGAGTCATGTCTCTTCCTTCATATCCTGGGTCTCACCTTGGGAATGGTATTATGCTCTTAAAATCTATAGACTCATCAATGTTATCCAATTTGAATTTCCATCTATGACATCTCTAGGTACTTACAGTAACCTCCTTTATTCAGCATGGGTAGAGAAGGGTGGTTTCTAATTACCCAGATGTTTTGCTAATTAGAAAATCACAAGTGAAATAAGCTATCTATTATATTGTGAGATATTTAGAACACAGGAAATATTTTTGGCATGATATTTATTTTGAACATAATTCATCATACTTTGATGATTTAGAAATTGCTTTACAGGCATATTATACGGCCTACACATCATCCTTAAGCTCATCAGTTAACACAGAGTTGTTTCTGTGAGTGGGGAGTGTCTGTCAATAGAGAATGTCCAGTTAATGGGATGTTGGATAGAATAAGTTACCTTACAGTATGCACTGCAAAGTGAGTGTCCTCTAGAAAGCAGTGAAAGGAGAGTAGAGTGCTACATCTAACTGTGGTTTCCTCAGGTCTCCTTGGAGTTTAAAAGGCAACACTGATGCTCTGTACACCACCTCCTTCCTACATCAGCTTATGGCTCACTTCCCACACTTTTCTCCTTGCCTACAAAAAGGTAGCCCCAAATTATATAGTGTGTACCATCTTTCCTCATTTAAACCCTGATTTTCCTTTCCAGAAAGTTCAGAATATATTTGCCACTTCACTCCCTGGTTAAATGCCTCAGCATCAATCAGCAGTCTACCTATAAGCATCTGAGGTTTAGTTAGCATTCACCCATGACATGGCACCACACCGTCCCTCACACCCAGTTCGCAGCTGGGTATGAGTTCCCCACCTGAAATTCCATAGCCATTTGTATCACTGTGATTTGGAGCTGTTGGATCATGCACTGTATTTTTATATTCCTTTCATTTATAACTTAAAACTTTTTTGAGTACCTCAACTCAATCTTTAAAACTATGGTATAAAATGGATAAAGTAGATTTTAGCACCCCTGTATCACAAATGAGGAAACTAAGATTCTGATAAGTAAAGTTGCTTTCTCAGGGTCTCCATAACCAAGGAACCCAAAATCTCTTAGGGTCAACTGACTCCTAATCTAGGCTCCCAGTTTTGTTTTGTTTTTTAATTCCCAACAGAACTCCATAGAGAGCCATGAACACAGAAGGGCTTCATATGTGCTGAATGAACACATTTCTAATTACAATCAGGTCCAGCACACCTTCTCCACAAGAGACTCATCACATTACAGCCATTGCTGGCATACCCCTAGGAGCCCATCATTCTTACAAGTTAGCAGAAGGAAACAGAAATAACACTATTCATTTACCTATTCAACATTGTTTTATTTCTGATACTGGAAAGATTATGAGTTTTGAGTTAGATAGACTTGGATTTAAATCCCATCTCTGCCATTTTCTAGCTCTGTAAACTTTGGCAAATTATCTAACCTTCCTGATTCTCAGTTTCCTTGTGTGTAAATGAAATCAGAACTTCTTTGCAGAGTAATTTGAAAGATTATGATAATGTAGGTAAAGCTATAGGCACATACTAGCCACACAATAAACTGTAACTATGATGACCTCCTCACCATCCCCTTTATTATTTATATTTATAATTTATGTCTTACATGCATTTCAACTAATAGGAAAAGGTAGCGGGGGGCATGATGTCCTTTAAAAATAACTAAATTACTTAAATGGACATCTTGCCAGGAGAATTTTCCCAGTTGTTCTTGAGTGGTACAATATCTAGCTCATGATCAGGGTGAATTTGCCCTAGTCATTGACTTCAAAGTCATCATCTAGAGCTTTAATTTCTAGTTAGAGAAAGTTTTGTGGTGCCTCTGGTCCTTCTCCAAGAGTCAAGGGGATCCCTTTAAAGGGAAGGGCAGTCAATGCCTCTGTCCCAAGAACGTAGTGCTCCACACATAGCCACAGGATCTTCAGGCGCACCACAAAGAGGTACAAATATCTAAACCCTGATCTTCCCTTTAAATTGCTCCAGAAAAATTAATAGCATTTATCCATGAATTGTATGCCCTAGTTTATCCACATCAAATTCATGCAAAGACCCTGAATAATTGAAACCATACCTTGAGTTTAGAACAGCTCCCAAAATGACCACAACTAGAAATTGGCCCTCTGAGGTGGGTGGCTTCTAAGGGCAATTCTGCTTATCATGACCCAATGTCTTATTCCTTATTTTCTTCATTTAAAAATGACTTAAATAAATATTAATCAGCTTATTTACCAACATTCAATTTCACAGTGATTACATGGAACATTTCTTTAACATGATTAACCATAGACTAAAGTCACTTTTTGTTAATAAAACTCATTTTTAAAGTACTCAATACAGGCTACAGAAAGGATTATGGCTTCTTCAGATATGGCCTCATTTAGGGACATTTCCCTGGCTCTCAGGATTCAAAGGCTGGAGTTTTAGTCTGTTTTTGTCAACATACTATCTACATATTGCTTTCGGATATCAGTTTGCCTATTCACCCTGACTAAGGTGGACTATATGACATCTATGATTGATTCTCAGAAATTTATGTAGATACTTTATAGTTCTTCCCACTACATATTAGCTTAATCAGAATAAATCTCTCTATTCTTACATCACTGTGGTGTGGTTTTGTAATTTTTTACTGCAATTACTTCAACTCAGTAAACTGGACAATCAAAACCAATAGGTTCCTAAACCCTCATATAGCTCAGAAAGGGAGCCACTAAACAGACTAGTTATATACTTTCCCTTGTCTCTAAAACTCTCCAAGGCCCAGTTTAGCAACAGTGACCCACCCTTTATTTCCTCCACGAAGAGATCAAGACTGACCTAACCACCCATGGACATTGTATTTCAGTGGGTTTGGGCAGGGTAGGGATTAGTATTTTAAATTTCAGGGAAAACTGAGTGCCAGAGGGGTAAAATAACCTGAAATCCCTCCTCTTCTCATTGAGCAATTCCTCACAGATTTGGTTAGTGAGTTATCAGTAACCTTTAGTGCAGAAGGACCAGAATAGTGGCTGTATTGAAACCTACATATCCTGGAGATGGATTGACAGTAAGTTGGTAGAGAGGCAGGGGTTATGTACAGCCTGTTTGCCAAGCAGTCCTACCAAATGATTTTCTTCAGTTCTCACAGTACTTTTTTTAAAATGACTTTGGCAGGGTCCTGCTCAAACACCACAGTATTTCTAAGAGCTAAGAAGAAAGGAGCTTATTCTCCCTCGTATTCTTTCTAGTTTGAGCTTGCAGCTCACCTGTGGTACACTGGCCAAGGACACAGGGCTCTCGCCAACCCACTTAAGCCATCAAGTTCCCTCAAAGACTGAATATTTGTTTCCAGACTTATGATCCAGTCTTTAAATCCTTCTTTTTTCACTCTTTAAATCTTTTAATCATTTTTTTCCTTTCTCCCTTTTCTTGACAGCAAAGCTGTATGTTTTATAGAGCAATGTTTCTCCAATTATACAGTTCTATTATTTTAAAAAGAGTTGATGACGCAGAGACCCTGGGAGATATTTGTCTCATAAGATGCGGTGTTCGCAGGAGTGATTCCACATGCAGGCTAACATTTTTAAAGCTCAGAGTCTCTTTGAGAACTTCTTTCTCACACTTGGAGCAATCAAGATGGTGTCCTGGTTTTGAGAAATGTCAAAGGGAAACAGTTACTGTCAGCAGATTGACACTGTGACTGAATTTGCAGTAGTGTCATTCACACTGCCTTACACTGTGAACAGTTTAGAACTCCATCTGCCCAGGGACCTCGTATAAAATATGTAGGATTTCATATCTTAAAATAATTGGATGAAAAAAGCATTCTATCTCTTTAGTTTCCCCTAAAGAGTGTGCTTCCTTGAATAGGAAGAATACCAGTGCAAACATCTGCCAGTCCTTACTGTGGGCTGGGTGCTGTTCGAAAGGCTTTAATGTGATAGCTCACTTAATCCACTACACATCCCTAAAAAGTAAGCGTTGTATTATGCTCATGTTACAAAAGAGGAAACAAAGGCAGAAAAAGATTAAGTCACTTGCTAAGGTCACAGAGCTGGAATTCAAGGCTAGGAAATTCAGCTCTTGAGACATTCTTAACCAGTACACAGTACTGACTCCCTGGGCCCCCAACGACCCCTTAGAGTATCATCTAGATTTATACTCTCAATCTCACTCATCAGTTGCCTTCCAGTTTCTACGCTTCTAAAATTACCAGATGACATGTTCTATTGCAACGGCATTGCCAATCTCGTGTTGAGTCGCTGCATCCCTTCTCATGTGCCAAGGATGATGTGGGGATGCTCTTTTAAAGCAAATTTTAATGTGGAGTCCAGTGATATTCTAGAATCATCCTGAATTTTCATGTAACACCCAAGCACATGACCATCCGGATTCATTAAATCCAAGTTCATAATATGACCCCAAAAGTTATGCAAATTTTATTCACTTTATTCTCTCTTTTGTTACTATCCTTTACTTTTGGACTTATTATTTCTTTCTACCAGTTCTCTTGAATTTCTCACTCCTACCTTCTCTTCCATGTCACACCACCTTTCACTGTTACAGTCTGGCCTTGGTTTCCTTTACTTCTTGACTCAAAACCAAGGTTTGCCTTGTGTACCACTTCACCCAGCCATGAATCAAGAAGCCCCAGGTGGGAGTTCTGTGCTCATCCAGATGAGGAGGTTTTGCTAGAATAAGGATATTTTGGTCTGGCCTTCCTCCCTGGCTCCACAGAGATCAAGTCTGCCTTTACTGTAGTTTTGCCTTATTCTGTAGTGCTTTGTTACTCAGACAGGGGTCTCAATAACCTTGACTTTGAGGACTCTTTAATCATCTGCTTATGAGAATAAGTGATGCTACTAAAATCTCACTTCAGCTTATTTGAAGATTTTTTGATATGTCCACAATTTTTTTTATATTCCTCCCTGCAAAATCTTAAGTAAGGACTAGGCTTAGTGATTTGTGCCTAACAAACAGAATATGGTAGAAGTGATGGTGTGTAACTAGCTCAAAAAAGGCCTGGCAACCTTCTCCTTAATCTCTCTTGGATCATTTGCTCTGCGAAGTCAGCAGCTATGTGCAAGGACACTCAAGCAGCAAATGGAGAGACCCACACGGTGAGGAACTGAGGCCTCCTGCCAACAACCATGGGTGGGAGCCACCTTAGAAGCAGAGCCTCCATCCCAGGCAAGGTTTCAGGTGACTACAGTCCCTGCAGAAATCCTGACTGCAACTTCATGAAAGACCCTGAGCCCGAACCACCCCACTAAGCTATTCCTGGATTCCAGACCCACAGAAATTATGAGGTTGTAAATGCGTATTGTTTTAAGCCAGTAAGTTTTAGGGTAATTTGTTAGGTAGCAATAGATAACTTACTGTCCCACTATCTTCCTTCTGATCATACCCTCTCTCCATTGCTTACCCCATCAACTTCTTTCCTTAATTCCTAGAATTGATACTACATCATTAGCATTTCATTGTTCATTGATTATTTCATGAAATAAATATAAAAGTTTCAAACACAGCAATATTGAATTTTACAGTGAACACCTTTATATCAACACCTAGATTTTACTGTTAATATTTTATTATTCTTGCTTTATCACATATCTATCCATATATCCATTCAACAATCTGTCCATCAATCCACCTTATTTTTATGCATTTCAAAGTGAATATTCATCCTAAATATTTCAGTATGTAAAGCAGCAAATAGATTTCAACATCTGGTTACAGTTATTTTTCTTTTGAAGTAAAATTTAAATACAATGAAATGCACAATCTTAAGTGGACATTTGCTAATTTTGACAAATTCATAACGTGTGGCTCAATTCACCATGAAAATATAGGACATTCATGGGTATAAATTTATACACCCTGACACTGCCCATAAGACAATTTATAATAATTCTATTCCTCTCATAACATCCTTTTATCACATAGTAGGTAATAAACCAATACCTTTGAATTTATTAATAGATGTCACCTGGACTCTTGAAATAGAGTAAATAAATGATCCTGGCCATTGTGGCTCTGACAGGCTGAAACACAAAGACATTTTGGAGCCTTAAGAAGTGAAAAAAAGGACAGAGAAGCTGCTCTCTATTCTTTGTCTGTACAAAACCCCTTAAGGAATAGTTTGTCCACCAAAATTAGCATGGTATAGAGATAGTGAATATGCTTATGAAAGGCAATTTGTTTTCCATGGAATTCACCAGATGGCCCAAACTGTGAGGTATTACTTAAATCTCCACTTGGGAAAACCTGTTATCTCCCTCCCTTATAATAACCTCATGGCCTCAATATTATGACCTGTACACATAGCAACTGCAAAGCTTTGCCACAAGCATTTTAATGGCTTCTGAGAACATGTGAAACAAAGATAGCTTGCAAGTGAAAACTAAAGAGGAATCTTCCGACTTTAGCATGTGGTAGATAAGGAACGGAGGCAGTTCCAGCTCTGTCATTACAAGGGCTCAGCTCAATCAGCTGGAGCTACCTGTGTACCTGAACCCAGTGCTCACCTCTGCCTTCTGACTCTCCCTCCATTACTCCCTGCGTGTCCTGGCACTAGCTGACAGGAGATAGCTCTTAGCAGTCCCCTTGAAACTGTACACCAAATCAGGACTGAATTTACAGTGGGGTGTCTGCAATTTTTTTTTTCTTCCACCTGCCATATGTCTTTTTTCCTCTGACCCTCTCTCCTTATCTCTCATCTTTGTCTACTTCTCCCCTCCCAACACATTTTCTTCTTGCTCTCTCAATTTGTCTTTCTTCTCTCACAGCCTCTCTTGCTCTCTTGCTATCTCACTCACATCATTATCTCCTTTACCTTCTCACACTTTCTTTTTTCTCTAAACCCTCATTTTCTCTTTAATTTTTCTCTTTAATTTTTTTTTTGCCTTTCACATTCTCCGCATTCTCAGTCTCATATCAAACACCCACATTCCTTGCTCGTTCTCCTTCTCTGCCCTGCTCCAAGCTGAGCCAGAATGTTACTGCATTAAAACCTTTGTGAAATGGTACTGTTCCTCTTCCTACAGATGCTAGACTCAGTCTTTTGTAGCAAACTGAAGAGACCTGATTTTCAACCGTGAAGGTTGTCCAGAGCTGTCTAATTTGTCAGCCTGGTTCCACCTGCCATATGCACAGCCTGAAACCCCATGACAGCCCTCATTTTCTAAATGAACTTCAACCTTTGCCCCCTGACCCTTTTGTTCACATTCTGTTATTGCAAAGGGACGGAAACACAGCCCACTGGTGTGTTATTACAGTTTTAATTTCCCGAGTTGCTCCACTGCCTCATTTTCACCTTCAACATCCCTCCCTTTGCAGTAGCTCCCCCTTGCTCCCAGAGAAACAAAGCCCTGAGGATCACATTTGCATTTGCTCTATGATTGAGATCAATGCAAAGACACAATTTCTGTGTATGGTTTTTGTCCTTCCTGCTGTTCTCTGATTCTAAATAAACATACCCAGAATTGTATAGCTCTTCTTCTTTTCTCATCCAATATGAAACATATAGATTAACATAGAATTCTTTTAAAATATATATATATTTTTTATCTCCTGAAGACTTGTTGATGTTATTATTGTTGTTTCTGCTTTTGATTCTGCCCAGAACCTCACCAATAGATTATTTTGCTCCTAAACTGAGACTTTCAATCCAGGAAAACAGGAGTTATTGGTCAAAAGTGTCATATTTCTATATGTTCCCCAATAGTAAGTGCATTTTGTTTTGAAATTACAGTTTAAATGAGTCTCCCAGTCTAGTTATGAATTGTGTTATCATTGTGCCCCTTCATTAATTTTGCATAACTCATTGATTTTGAAACTTTTAAACCAACAACTAGAAAATTTAATGAACAAATAAACTGCAATAGAAATTGACTTAACTGAAAAACTTCACCAGCATGCCTGTATAATTGCATTTAAAATATCTCCATGAAATACTAGGTGGCAAACAGCCTTCCACACAGTACTAAGCAAGGATTCTTGCACATGGTAGACTGGACTCAGAGCTATTACATAGAGGAAATCATGTCCTTGTCTTTCCATTTCCAGTGACTAGCAAGGAAGATGTCACTTAATAGCTACTCAATAAACTCATGAAAGTAATTGCTCCAATCCCTTTAATGAGCTCAGTCATCAGTCAGCAACATCATTTTGCCTTTTCAGATTCAAGGAGGAAAGAGCTTGATGGAATCTGAGGATGTCCATGTAGAATGCCTGTGAGGAAAAATGTCGCTTCTTCTCTCTAGATCTAAGTTTCTTCATTTATAAAATAAGAAGAGTCAAATAGATGATCTCGAAGGTCTCTGGCACCCCTATTGTTACAAAGTGATCATTTTTTCCTAGATCCAAGTGAGCACAACCTATACACATCATCTGGGTGAACCCAAGATTTAACAGAGAATTGAAAAGAAACTCACTTGTATTGAGCACTAAAGGGTATGTACTGCAGATAGAAAGATACCTTAGTGTGCTCCGTCTTCTCCAAACAGCCACTGTCTAGTGGGGAAGACAAAATGTAAACATCAATCATCTATAAAAAGTGCTCTGATGGTAGCTATCAATCTGATTTTCTTAAGAAAGAGTGTAGTTTCCTCCCTCTTCCACTATTTCTCCACCATTTCCTAAAAGACTTCCCAACCAGTTAAAGTCTTTTTCCATTTTTATGCACCATTTTTTTTTCACAAGTTAAAAATAATTCAGCTCTTAATATAAAACATCTGACCCAGGATATTAACACTGGGTGTTATCACAGACTGGACAGAGGAAAAGACTAAAAATTCCCTCTAATGTAAACATAATCATAACAGTACAATTCATCCTTTGTTCTCCCATTTCAAACTCTGAGGGGGTGGTTTGTGGTGTTTTCCATAATTGTCAGTTCCCCAACTCCTACACTACCTAAATCCCTCACTCCAGGTAGATGGCTCAGGATGGCTAGAAGAGCATTATTACCCCTCTCAACTGCTGCAAGTCAGAGGGAACTTTGGACTTGGAGGCAGAGGGTGGTTCAAATGTTACCCATCACCTCTGGGAAATCTTCCCTGATACTGGCATTCTCCCTACCTCCCACCCAGAACTGCCACTCAGAGTTGTACAGATTGATGGGAGGGATTTGAGAGTTGAAGGACATCCAGGTGAGGGCCCGTTTGTCAAGCTTGGTGCCATCTGGGTGCTGCATCAGTCTGAAAGAAGCATCCTTATCTAATTTGTCCAAACGCATAGTTTGTGCTACCTACACTGTTCCAAATCCACCAGGACTCTACTCCCACCCCCAGGTAAGAAGCTCATTCCTGTACTTCCACAGAATCCATCATGAAGCCTTCTCCTTGCCTTTATTACACTGTGTTGTAATTCCTTGTTGGACTTTTTTCCATCTCTCTCCACAAGCTGAGAGTTCCTTAAAAACATAGCTTGAAGCATCTTTATCTTTGTGTCTCTAGATCTTGACATTCCAATAAGTATTTGATGAACTGATAATGAATGGATGAATATACCCAGATTCTGCTAACTAGTGGTATAATTTTGAGAATTTCCAGACCCTTCTGAGTCTGTTTCACTATTTGAAATAAGAATTGTGGATTAGATGATCCTTAGTATCTCTTTATCTCTAAAAACTCCTATGATAATAAGTCTAATTTAATTCCTTCCCATATCAAATTCCTCTGTATTTTCTTTTTCTCAAACTCACCTTTCCTTCTATTTCTGAGTTTCAAGGTGTTCTTCCTCTTTCTCCCAACTCATGTGTAAATATATTCTCCATAGAGCCTTGAAACATCTGGCTAGTTCCCTTACCCTTCACCTCATTGTCACTTGCCCACCTCCTACTCAGCCTCTCATATTGACAAGAAAGCTTTGGTATTTGATCGGGTCAATTACCCTAAACCAGATTTCATGATCACCTTGGATGATTTCAGTTTCCCTATAAAGAGAACCATCCATGAATTTTGTCTCAGTTCCTTCTCTTTTCAACTCTAGTTATTTTAAACTCCATTGGAGCCCTTCACATAAATAGCCACACCCACAGCCTGTGGTCACCTGACAATGCTTATCTTGTAACTGCTAATGAAACAAACTCCAGAATTCCATACTTGCATCAAGCACAACCTCCTAATATCCTAGCTATCCTACTTCCCAACTTGTATGTTGCTCACATTTCATCCAGAGCATGATTTCCTTGATCCCAATTTTCTCCCAAAGTTATTTGCCTCGATTTTATGTCCCTATTTATCTGGCCAATAACAATGATTTACAACATCACACTCTCTCTTGTCAGCTTCCTCAACCAGCTTGCCTATTGTCTTTCCTCTACACACAATGAGTCAATGCTAAATCATTCCAACTATTTGCCTTCTCTCATCCTAAACCTAGACCTTCAAGCTCTGCTGGAAATGCCACAGCCACCTATAATGGTGCCGTTAGTTCTTGGTCTCCAATTGCTGCTGTCCACTCTCCAAGGTACCGAGAAAACTTTCTGTGTGTCCTCCCATCTCCTTCAAGAACTATTTCAAACAGTCCTCAAGCCTCCAATCCCAGCAGTTTTCATCTTACGATTTTACTTCCTAATTCTCTGAGGAAATGGAGATATTCAGGCAACAATTCTTAACTTCCTGCTCTAATGTCATGCCATTCCCACTTCAGAGAAGTCAAGTCCCACAGCTAACGAGTGACAGTTAGACTCCAAGCCTATATTTTTAAGTATTGTACTATGTAGAGTAGTGATTAAGAACGTGGTCTCTAGAACAACACTGCCTAGCTAAATCCTGGCTCTGTACCTTACCAGCCCTGTGCCTTTGGGCAAGTTCCTTAACCTGTCGGTTCTTCAGTTTCTGCTTCAATAAATTGTTATATACCTACCTCACAGGGCTATTAGAATGAGTTAGTACTTACCAAGTGCTTAGCACTTGTACCTAGCACATAGCACTCACTAAATCTTAGCTATTATTAGAAGAAAACTGTATTAGTCAGTCAAAGGGGTGCTGATGCAAAATACCAGAAATCTGTTGCTTTTACAAAAGAGTATTTATTTGGGGTGGAAGCTTACAGTTACCAGGCCATAAAGCGTAAGTTACTTCCCTCACCAAAGTCTGTTGCCATGTGTTGGAGCAAGATGGCTGCCGACGTCTGCAAGGATTCAGGCTTCCTCTACCTCTTAAAGCTCCATGGTCCCAAATTCTTCCAATATCACCTGTAGGCTGGGATAAGTCTCGTCTCTCTCCTGAGGCTCATTTCACTCCAGGCTCAGCTGCTCTGGTCTCTCCACAAGGCCAGCTGTACACTATCAGGAGAACAGCTTGTCTCTCTTCCCGGGAACTCTGCCCTGTCTAATGGAGCTTTCTCTCTTTCCTTATGTATCTGCCACTCTGTGATATGTGGCTCCAGCATTAAAACTCCAACTGTCTCCTCTGCTTTGTCATTTTCTCTGTGAGTCCCCACCCACCATGAGGGTAGGGACTTGATGTCCTCCTGAAGTGGCCCAATTAAAGCCCTAGTCATAATTTAATCAAGTAAAAGTGAAACCTCTGAATTCAATACAATCTAAGAGTGTCACTAGCCCAGAGAAACAGACCAGTTTACAAACATAATCAGTACTTCTTTTTGGAATTCATCAATAATATCAAACTGCCACAAAAACCAAGCTAGTTTCTGTTGAATAATGAGCATCAAAGAAAAAAAATATTAAGAAATACAGATGAGAGATGGTCAAGAGTATCATGTATTACACAGAAATTTAAAAGGATAGGGAATGTATAAGATTGAATTTATTGAATAGAAAGTCAGTCTTGAAAGGAGTAAGATTTCACAGTCAGACTTAGATCAAAATCCTGGTTTTTATGGAATCCTGGGGGAGGTAATTAACTTGCATGCTAAGTGCTCAACATTTGGCAACTATTTTATAGTATTTTTGTTTCTTCCTCATGTTATAGGAGACGGTGTCTAGGTTCTTGGCTTCACGAGAAAGAATTCAAGTAATAGCCATAAATTAATGAGGCAAGCAAAGAATTTTTTGGGGGCTAAAGTAAGAAAAAGAAAGCACACTTTCAGAGAAGAAGGCAGGCATTTTCAAAGGAGAAAAATGCAAAGTACTACGCTGGGGTCCCCTGTTTTATGGGGGTACAGGACTCCAGGGCCTGTGCTGATTGGCATATTTGAGACAAAGCAGGGGAACTCTATTGGATGATTTGATTCTCTTAAGGAGTTGGGGGTTGCTATCCGGTGGTAATTGACTTCTGGCTGCTGTCCACAAGCTCTGCAGGGCGTGTTGGCTGGTGGTGATTGGTCTCTGGTCACCGTCCATGAAACATGAGGTAACCTGAAGGTGGGGGAGTTGGCCCCCTCCTCCCTTCCCTTTTTCCCACCATGTAATGATGTTGCTGGCTGCCTTCTGATAATGCAGCCCTTGGGGATGTGCTTGTAAGCTGCTCCTTCCTAACTTGCTTGTATGAGTCAGCAGGCTGATGTACGTTAGCAGGCCATTGCCACAGTTTCTGTTTGTGTGGCTTATTAGGTTTTCTGTCCCCTTCCTCCTTAGGTCCCTATTCTATTCTGCCTCACTCAACTACACCTTCTTTGGTCCTCCACAACACCCTCAATGCTCATTTCCAATGTTTAATTCTAGAGCCTCTTTTCTTCTTTCTCAACCTTCTCCATCAGAGATTTCATTCATTCCACAGCTCCAGCTATCAGATATGACTTTATCCATATTTCTAGGGCTGCCACTCTAGGGCTGGCAAGACCAGTGATTCTCAACTCCAGTTAAACATTGGAGTCACTTTGACCCCACCCCTCAGCGTTTCTGACTAAATAATCCTGGGATGAGTTCAGCATTTTTTTTAACTCCCAGGTAATTTTAACATGCAGCCAATTTGTAATTTTCAAATCTCTACTGAAAACCTCCACCTAGATATTCTGTGATCGCTTTCAAATTTAACATTTCTAAATCTAAAACTCACCATTGTTACCAATTGTATTAAGTAGAATTGCATTAAATTATGAGTAATAGGAAACCTAACTAAGCTTAATAAAGTGGTTTTGTTTTTCTTTTTCATTAACAAGAAATCCGAAGTTAGGCAATGATGGCTTAGATTTAGTGTCTCAAGGATGCCAAGGCTGAGGTCTCTGCCATACTCTTGGCCCTTCCTTCATAATCCCAGGATAACTCTAGTTCTAACCATCACATCTGCTTTCAAGGAAGAGCAGAAGCTGGAATGGATGGCACCTGTATTGGGAAAACAAAGGGTTTATCCAAAAATCACGATATTTATGTTTCATTGGCCAGTGTCCTGTCACATGGCCATGCTATCACATGGCAAGGGAATCTGGGGAGATGAGATTTTAGTTTTTTGTCTATGATGACAAAGAAAGGAGAAGAAGGCGTCAAAGTAAATGCTGAGTACAATGTCTGCCATGAGGACCTTCACTGTGTAGTAACTGTGTTTTTGTTCATTGAATGTTTCTTAGTCAATCAGTTTTAAAACCTGGTGTCACCCTCAGCGATCCCTCACTGTTTTCACAGGAGCTTTTAACCATAAAATACATGTATTCCTTTCCAACAACATGGCCATCATTCTAATTTAGACCTTTTGTGGCTGTGGCCTGGACAGCACACTTGCCACCTTGCCTCCAGTCTCTCTATATTCTGCCCAAATGATCTTGCACAGCACCCAGCAGTTATCTTACCAAAGTTCAGATTGCACCAGAAGCTTTTCATGGACTCTCTACTGCCAACCAAAGGCGAGACTACTTGGCCTTGCCTTCAGGTGCTTCACTGTCTGTTCTTACAGAACGGGCTACTCACTGGATACATCCTGGGACTTTCCACCTCTCTACCCCTGTTCTCACTCTAGTCTCTGCCCAGAATACCTGCTTTCTCTAATTCCTTTTTCTACCTTTTTCATCTTCTCTCCATATGATGGTTACATCAAGGGCTGGCCAGATCCTTTAGGTTTTATTCTCTCACAATGCTATGACTGGAAGCAGCCTGAGGCTGTCCCCTGGAAAGACCTGGGACACACAGGATAGGTAAGCACAGAATAGAGAAATGCTGTCTGACTTATTCTTCTTCAGTAAACAATTTCATGGACTCTAACTTTCTCACAATAAAGGCGTAAGGTTGACTCAGCTTGCTTAGACCTGAATTCAAAGAGGCTCTCTTGGTGGCCAGCCTAGCTCACAAGGTAATTATACTGGAATTGGGGCAAAAGTCTCGTTTGTAAGAGCAAATTTGCATTTAACTGTCTCTCTCATTCTCTCTTGGGCTGTCACTCTTTCTCTCAATCTTAAGTTGTGCCTGAAGAAAAGAGGCTCTGTAGCAGCAGTGCACTGGTAAAGGTTTAACAACCAGCTATTTGGGGGGAAACCCTTGATTTGTTGCATTTACCAATTTCTGTGGTGTAAATACTCCCACCATGACCAATTTCAAGCTACACACATGATATCACTGAACACGGAGTTGGGAAGATATGCACACAATCAGCTCATGCAAGCAGGTGTAAGTCAGCGCCAGCTCACTGCTATGGCGTATTCATTCATTCAATGGCTATTTATTGAGTGCTTGCCATACTCTAGGTTGTGTGATCAAGATGTGGAAGAATATGAGATAGACATGATCCCTGCTTTCATGATGTTTAAAACTTAATGGGATGATATAAGTTAATTCTTCAGGATTCTGAGTTCCTGTCATCTTTTCCATCTTTAATCCAATTTACTTTGGATTTTTACTATGTGTAAAGTATAATGTAGATGTCTTTTCTACTGCATTATAAACTCTATCAGAATAGGGATATCCCTTCATTTTAAACTGAACAATGTGGAGCCAATGTCTCATACATAATAGGCACACTATACATATTTATTGAATGAATGAACGATGTGTTATAGGTATGGCTGATGGGTTGACTTGCTTTTTTTGTGTAGTTGTGTGGCAGCTGGGATTGGGGCCGAAGTGGAGAGATAAACTATCCATGAAGCCTCTTTCCTTTCCATTCCTTCTGTTCCTAGGTGAATGAATTCATTATGTAAGTCAAGCTTTGAGTAACTTCATTTGTACCGTCCTCCTCCACTCAGTTCCAAATAAAAACGAGCTACACAGAACACACCACCAGGACTTTACGGGTGCTAGCAATTGCTACCATGCATCCTTAATAGCAGCATAATCAAAAGTTATGATGCATTTTTCTGTAATCACAAGAAATGATACCCACTTAGTGCTAAGTAAAGCAAATTCCCCACCAACAAAAAGGCAAAAGCATTTCAATTTTCATTTTGAAATGAGTGAGTCAGAATCAAAATCAATTTGGTAAAGCAGTTAACAGCAACTGGGTGTCCCTTTCCAGTTCATAACAGGTACAATTTTCTTTTAACAAACAGCCAAGCAGAGGCCTCTGATGCCAGATTAACATAGCGTGTTCAAACCTTCTTACCATTGTGTATATAAATTGGATAATAGAGGCCAGCAGAGGAGCACCAACATGAATCTTAAGAGGCAGACCAATTTGCCAGCATCCAAAACATATCCTTAGAAACGAATAAATATATGGTAGGGAGTTTTTTCATGGGGATTTCAGAACACTACAACCTAAAAGTACATCCCAAGTGCCTTTGTGTGAGCTATCAGCAGCTGTGCCAAACCCAACTTAGAGAAGGAAGGAAATATCTTTATTTTGTAAAGAGCACGCATTGTATTTCCTCACTCTTTCCCCAAAAATAAGGATGTCAGCTAAAAAGAGACAAGTGTTAAATTTTAATTGGGTTTAGAAGACCAACCTTCTCTCAATTCCCCATCACATATACACACAGGCACACACATACACACATACACACATATACCCCATCTTCTCTTGAAATTGTGAAGACAGTTGACAAAATATATTTGTCTACTATAATTATGTGTCCTG